>CATIWF010008482.1:0-17380 GCA_949630135.1 Balakata baccata | reverse complement strand
GATCCACACTCCCGTGTAGATCCACACTCCCGTGTCAGAATGCTGAGAGTGTTAATCCACACTCCCGTGTGGATTTGTTTTCCATCCAAAATGCTCTCATTTCTCCTCCATTTTTCCTACATCAAAAGATAACACTAAATTTCATATTTTCCAAATAATAAACACAAATCAAAGGCATAAAAACACAAAATCTAACCTAGAAAACACTATAAAATATGAATTGATCAGTAGGGATGGTATTTATGTATCCCGTCCCGATATATATATAAGTATGTATAAATTATTACTTATATATAATATATAAATTGTTGTTAAATGTTATAAATGGTGTTTACCTGATAGATATGATTAAATTAATGCATATAATGATTTCCGCAATCATCTTAGACTAATGATAAATATCTTGATGACTACAATTTCAATTGTGTATATGATTGCAACCATATACAAATACTGTTACCTTTTATCTTTTTGAATTATTTTGGCTTTAAGAATAATATAGACAATTAGTTTAAATTTTTATATATAATGGTTATAATATAGTTTGGTGTTTTATTTTTTATGATGGATATTCACTTTGTTAGTTATTTATGAATTGATTAATATTGTCATTTTTATTAGTCAAGTATGAATTAAATTAATAATTTAAATAGATATATCGAATATAATTAAGCTAAAAAATATAGTGGGGATACCCAACCCCATTTTGGGCAGGGATGGGGATCAATATTATTTTTCCGTAGGGATACGGGGCAGGGATAGGGAAATAAATTTATCAATAGGGATGGGAGAGTGAAATCCAACCCCGATCCGTCCTGTTGCCACTACTAGTTATCTGCTTATGAACCAAGCAGTGAACCTAGTAATGACACAATCTGTCATTTTTGTAACACCCCTCGATATAAATAGAATTCCCTCTAATCATACCCAAAAGATGCTACGATGAATGAGATTTAAAAGCAGTTAAATTTAAAACTTTTCCCTGTATCATGGCCATGATAATTTGAAAATGAAAATCAAATGCAGTTGCAAAAAATTAAACTTTACTTTACAGATCTTGAAACCCTTTGAGATACACCTAGCTCAAAATAATAATACAACTTTCAAAAGCAAAAATGAAACTAAATACTTTTATTTCACTTAAACCCATGAACATGACATATACATGTATCATCATTCTCCTAGTGCCAGCTTGACCCTTGACTCCTTGAGCTGTGCTTTCTTTCCAACACCAGCTCATACTTCAAATCTACGTATGAGGGAAAGCCACACACATGCTCAGCATAACATGGAAGCTTTCAAACTAAGCCTTACATTGATTTATGTATACATAGGTATATACATATATATACACACTAGATAATCTTACCAGTATCATTACCTCAACTTTGAAAAAAAATTATCTCATTATGATCCAGTATTACCTTCATTCTTATTTCCATATCTTCGATTACCTTGCAATCAACCTTTTATAATATACACAAATACATATATATAATCATCCACATAATATGGCACAACATTTTATCATATACATCACAACACAATATCCAACACAAACCCAAGACTCATCAGGTCTTGCCTAGCATATCCCATGCCTCATCATGATATTTTACATAAATTTAAACATTTCAAGCTCAACTGACCTTCCCTAGTTAAGAGCGCCCAAATACCGAGCCTCAAGCCACTTCAGCTAGTAAGACTAAGAGCACCCAAATACCGAGGCTCAAGCCACCTTAGTCTTGCACAAACAATGGTCTAAGACACGCAAATACCAGGCCTCAAGCCACTTTGACCTCCTACCATGGTACCATGCTTTATTCTACCCTTGTTCCAAGCCTGAAAACCTTATATAAACACTCCAAAAATATCACACATTTGAATTTCACAACACTTCTATACAATTGACTCATAAAATCATCATTATTAAGGTTCATAACCAGTGTTAATAAACTCTATTCTAGGCCTAAAAGCCCTATATGAACACATCATACATAAAACATATCAAAAACACAACTTTTTCTCATCAAAAAAATATTTAAAAACACCATGTACTAACAGTCATTACTAGGGTCACGGCCTACCTAGGCATGAGCCTGGTTGTGAACCCTTCTGTAACTCAACAACACCTGAGTCACGAGCATGACTCTATTCTGCTTAATTCTACCTTAGTTCAAACAAGCTAAACCATGCACAATACATACAAATCTCTAAGCCTAGCCAATTGTAGCCATTTCTAGCAACATTCTCAATATAATCAAAATCATGCACAAGGTACACTTTCATGTGTATCCCATAAAACATACCAACACCACATTTAATCAAACAAATTCGAGTATCACAGGCATGACTAAGAGAGTCACGGTTGTGATAGGTCTGCTATAAATAGATCCGGCTCGTTCTCTTTCATTTTCACACTATTTTAAAAGTCACAAACCCTAGCCATCGGTCTCCTCACACTGCAAAGGTAAATTCCACCATTTCTCCTTAAATCATAGCCCTATAAACATAAGATTTTCCATTTAGGGTGAGATTAATCAAGGATTTGGAGAAAGAAGCAAGGAAAAGAAGAATTTTAAGAGGGAGGAAGCTTGCAGTCTGAAGAGAACTTGGGATCCTCTTCTAATCAGAGATGATTTCGACCTTCAAGAGGTAAGAAATCATAGTTTCTCATCTTTTTAGTGTGATTTTTGAGATTGGGTAGAGATCCATTTGTAAGTGGGTGAAATTAAAGTGTGATTTTGAATTTCTTTGAGGAAAAACTCGTATTGATGTTGAATTGAGTGGTTGACCATGTTTTTAATGGGGTTTGAGTGATCAAAGATCTAGCCTAAAGAGTTAGGGTTTGAGTTTTATGATTTCAAGCTTTATGTAGTTTATATGTTGATATGTGGTTATATATATGTGGTTAAGGAGTGTCTCGAATAGTGGAGTAGCCATCAAAAAGGTTGGACAAGCTCCAAAACTTGGATTTTTGCTTGGCTTCTTAGAGGTATGTACACATACGTGCTTTAGTTCGATTTAAATGCATGTTTTTATGTTGATTGGATAACTTGAATGCTTAACAGCATGTTAAGATTATGGTTAGCATGTGTAAAATATGTAAAGGTTAAAGAACGAGGTTATTGGTATGTTAAGTCATATCTGAACTTGAAATGGAATGTTAATACAGGAAAAGGGCATGTTAACTGGCATTAATGTCACCAAAACACTTCACCTTGACAATCATAGTCATGACTCCTGAAGTCACGCCCGTGACTATCTCACAACTCACTTGATTTTATGCCTTTTTGCCTCTAAACTCCAAATCTAAGCCATCTTTTACCCAAACACCTTACATAAACCTCAAATAAGCCTTAATATACCCACAATATACCTCTCATATACTCGCACATATCTCTTAAACTCTTATGACAATTAAGCCCCTCTTAGGAAATTTCGTCCTTGAAATTCATATAGGGGTTCCTACCATCAACACATTACTTTTCATACACCACCATACTGTATTCCTATGTCATATCCTTTTCTCCATATTTCTCTCATAATTTATAATACTCTATTACCCTCTGATACGATATTACCATCCATGTTGCCCATAAAATCAACAACTTCATACTCCCTATAGGAGTATGCTATGACATCACATATACCATCATTTGTAAAAGACCAACCGTCAATTGCATGAGAAACACCGAACATTAGTCCCTCTATACTGGGTTATATTGTTAAAGACTCAACACAATACTCAAACTTTCAACACTAGCATCTCCTAGCCAATTTCATGCCATAAACGTATGTCAACTACACAGTACAAACTCATAACAATAAATTATTGTAATTCATAGTCCTATATACAATTAATATTCTTAAATATTTTATATTAATTCTATAAAATTAAATAAATAAATTTATAGCTATTGCCATAAAGTTTGCACAAACATGTACTAATGCTTGCTTGTTGGTCCTTTACCCTTATCTGGCACGGGTGCTTGAGATGAAGGTTCACCTATCAAAGAATATTTAAATAAATGACGATGCTTGGATAATGCTAATTCTATTAAATAATTAATTAAAAAATACCGGTTAAATAAAGCCTAACGTCTCTTGCATCAATTTATTTGTTTACTATTTTTTTCGTATTATATGACATATTTAATGAGGTAGATGGACAGATAATACCTTTTTCTATATATTTATATTTTTACGGCATATCTAGAATATTACTGTGTTAATATATCATTTTGGTCCTTTGTAGAGTTTGGATCTTTATTTAAAAAAAAAAAACTCCTAGTTAAAGATTTAGAAATTAAGTCTTTTTGACTCCTCAACAATTCGGTTTCACCATTAATAACCCAAAATCCACATTTCCAACCTTATCCTTGTCTTGGATTCACTTAAGTCCACATTCACAAAATTATTCAACTTCTCTTCCTCAAATAAAACTTCAAAGTGTGTTCAACCTCATATGGCAAAAAGGAAAAGTCATCTCCCTACTAGTTTTCGAGTTCTATGGATTTTAAGTCCAAAATTTCAATTTAGTCTTTTGTTATTTTCAATCTATAACTAAAAAATTCACAAAAATAAATACACAACAAGGATAAGAAATTTTTGGAACACATCTTAACATCTTACAAATGAAAAAACGAAGTAAAACAAAAAATTAAAAATGAAGAAAAGAAAAAAAAAAGAGAAAAAAGAAAACAAAACTCAGTTTTGGGTATTTCGTTCTTTAGAAAGAGAGAATATAATTTTTTCACCTTCAAATCCCTCTTGAACCTATGATCTCCTTAAGCTCCTCTTCGATTTTTCTCTCTATCGTGTAGCTTCTAATCTTCCTTTTGCTTTCTTTCCACCTTATTTCAACATGTAAGACCTTCAATAGTTAAAAACCCCCCTATAAACCCAAGGCTTCACAAGTGTGACCCTATGCTTCATAGCCGTGAAGCTTGTGTAGTGCACAATAAATACAAAGACCGATATTCACGACTGTTAACCATGTGTTCATGTGCATGAACATTTTATTTTCATATTTTCCTAAGTCTTTTCAACCTTTTTCATGTCTCATAACCCTTAACCATCTGAATGACATTTAATTAAACTTAATTCATGTTAAATTTCAAGGCCTAACTAGCAGGCATTACAGACTTAAGAATGAGAAAATGTTACAGAGAATTTTAGCAAAGAGAGAGAAGGCTGAAAATCACGTTGAGCCCGAGACTATAGAATATGGGGTAGTTATTTCCTATTTAAAAAATGTCTTCCTTTTTTATTTAATTACTTAAATTATTTAGAATTTTGGATTTGAACAAGCCTGTGCGATCCAGACCCATACTCCAACACTTTCTATTTTTTTTTAATTAGTTTGTTACTTTTCTCTATCTCTAAAATAAAGGTCATTTACTTTTTTATTCTAATAAATATTAATTTATATGAGATAAAGTAAAATGAAGAATAAAAATATAAAGAATACATTGAATTTATAAAAATATTTTCACTCTCTATATTGAAAGATATTTTTTATTCTATCAAATATAATCTTTGAAATAAAGAGCACTATTCAATATGAGCTTATGACAACATGCATTTTCTAGGGATATTTCTTAAATTGGGTTGATTAAAAATTATATTTATAAATTTATGGTGATTTTAAAAGTATTTACAAATTTATGGTAGTTTTAGAAGACATGCGTCAGTCCAATTGGCGCACACAGGTAGTTTTAGGAGACGTATGTCAGTCCAATTGGCACACGCAAGCAGTGTTAGACACATGCTGCGTGCGCCAATTGAAGTGGCGCACGTAGGCCGCGTGGGCGCATGCAAGCCAACCTCAACTTGAAATAAATTTATTTTTTTTCATATTTTTTATCGTAATTTTTGAAAAAATAGTGTCTTTATTTTTTTAAAAAATAATTAATTAAAATTTAATTAACAATTAAATGCGAACATCTATGCATGCAAAATAATAATAATAATAATAATAATGTGGGTTAACTTTTACAACAAAAAATGTATGAGGTAAATAATAATAATAATAATAATAATAATAATAATAATAATAATAATGTGGGTAAACTTTTACAATAAATGATGTGTGAAAAACAAACTTGTTGTAACTACTTAGGATAATTTTTATAAATTTTCTTTACATTTTTTATCCCTAAAAATTTTATAAATTATTATTTTCTAAATTTTACATAATGCATGATTAAATTCTAAATGCTTTAATTTATAATATATTAAGTTAATTTAATTTATTTACTTAATTTTAATTAACTATTACTAAATGTAGTTTATCAAATTCTAATTTATAAATTGTATCCTAATTTTTTTTAAAAATAATTAACAAAATTTAATAAATAAATTAACAAAAAAAATTGTTAACAAAAAAAAATTGATAAGAATGCATACATACACCTGGACCTTAGAGTGGCACACCTGATGAACAGTGTCGCGATCTAGTTCAACCGGCGCGCATTGGTCAAAGTAACGCAAATTAGGAAATACTCTTAAAACAACCATAAATTCAAAATTTTCTGAAAAAATACCAAAAAATAGTAAATAGTTTGGGTGAATACCACAAACTAAGAAAGATCCTCATTTTCTAAGATGTTAACTAACAATTTTAAAAGGCTTTAAAATGTCCAATACTTGTGTAAGTAACCATGACATTTATCCATGGAAACACATCTTGAATGCAAACACATAGGATAAGAGAAATATCGAGCGAAATATGTTTCAATAATCATGAATTTAAAAAAGTCGGTGATATTATGAGTCATATTAAATCTCAATTGAATGATTATTGAAAATAGTCCATAGGTTCATCAATATATTAACTTGAGTTAGTCTCTGCAGTTGTACATTGTCCATTTAAAAAAAAAAATCAAAAGTGACTAGCAAGCGTTTCATATATTTTTGTGCAGGCCACTTTTGTTTATTACAATAAATTAGAATTCTTTATTCAAATCAAAATAATTGTTCAAATAGCGAAATTTTTAGATAGACTGAATCTATCATATCATCTATAAACTAATCCAATCATACAATAACATGTATTTAATTGTTTTATTTTTATTTATTAATGTGAATATAAAAATAAAATAATTAAATACATATCATTGTGTAATTAGCTTGGTCTACTAGTTCTAGTCTACCTAATAATTTACCTGTTCAAATATGAAGTATTTTCAAGTGATTTTGTGTTTTATATATGTGGCCTCTTCCATTTGCTACGTCTTCCTACTCCAATGTATTTGGTTTTTTATATGTATAGTGTAAGGGGGGTCATCTTATAATGGGGACATCTTGTAATGGGAGAAGAATTTTGTAATGAAATGGCAAAATAGTTTTTTCAAAATTAATTTTATTTTTGTAATTTCAAGGTGGGTGCTAGGTGGAACATATTCATGTTTCCTCCTGCCAAGTCCCAACATGCCCCTAATACTCTTTAGGGAGAAGTGACTAGTCACCAATTGGACTAGTTGCTCGGATCGAATGCTTGATAGGCCCTTCGCCTTATGGGTTGCCCCCCTACCCACACGAATATTCTATAATGGCTTGGCCATCTTTGTAATGCTCAACCAAATATAATGAAATACTAGTCCGATTTCTATTCATTTATGTGTCTTTCTTTGTGTGGTTGTGCCTCTTTGATGTGATATCATGTTTATGTGTTATCTTGCTTACATTATCATATTGTGCTTGCAAATACTATCAATTATTCGGTCGTCAACCCGAATCTAACCCATATCTCATCTTATATGCAGAATTAGAGAAATAACCTTTGGCTGGCTTGCTTGAATGCGACCCAAGTGAGCACCACACAGTCCCGAGTGTCTGAGCCCATGACATTTGGTATTAGAGCTGAAGTGATCCAGCTTTTACAATAGAAAAAACATCCATGAGTCGCATTGAGGCACTCGAGGAAAGGATACAGTCCCTTGAGAGAGGCAGGGCTAGTGAGGCCCTAATGGGTGATCAAGCAGTAGATCTTCAACTCATTTTTCAACGAATTGAAGCCCTTGAAAAAGAAAATGAGGCTTTAAAAGTGGCAGTGGCCGATACAAACTCAATTGTGACTGCAGTAGCCCAATCTGAAGCTAAGAAAGTCGTGATGGCTAACCAAGAATTCCTTTTAGCAGTGGTGGCCAATTCAAAATTGTTTGAAACCTTGATGGCAAATTCAGATGTAATCAGGGAGCTAGTTCACAAAAATTCCACCAAAGGTATGGATTTTGTTAGTGTCGATGATGCAGGGATAAGCGATGATAGATCGGGGAACCTAGAAGAGGCGGTGAAGCAACTTACTAGTTCCCGCAAAATTCTTGAAGATGAAGTTGAGTTCCTATCTGGTGCTCACAAGACTCTTGAAGATGGAGTCGAATCCCTATCCAATGAAGCCCAAGAAGCATTCACCTCAATTCGTGATGAATTAAAGGAGATAATGACTAAGGTGAGCGTGTTGATGAAAGTAGTCAAGAATGTCAGCACTAATCCACCTGTATCGGGGAAGATAAAGATCCTAAGCCTAAGACTTACGATAGCATCAGGGATTCGAGGGAAGTGGGGAACTTTTTATTTGACTTCGATTCTTACTTTGAAGCTACCAAGATAAGCACGAATGAAAACAAATTAAGGGTGGCTCCGATGTATCTAGCTGGAGATGCCAAACTCTAGTGGTGGAGTCGAGTGGAAGACATGAAAAATGGCAACGCAATCTCTTCTTGGGAGGAATTCAAGAAGGAACTCAGAACACAGTTCTGCGCCGAGAATGCGGCATGTACTGCTCGTTGCAAGCTAAGTGAACTATAATAAACAGGGCACATTCGAGAGTATGTGAGAAGCTTCCAAGCACTCATTTTGGACATACAGGATATGTCAGAGGCTGACAAATTCTTTAATTTTATGAAAGGGTTGAAGCCTTAGTCCAAAAATGAGTTATATCGGTAGGGAATCAAAGATCACCATATGGCCATCACCGATGCAGAAAGTCTGGATGACTACTCAGGAAACAATCGAAGAGGAAATTCACAGTTTCCCCAAGTCCAGATAATCGTTTGAACAAATAGAATGGGTTCTCTACTGGGGGAGGAGAACGGACCAATCAATTTCTTGGAGGAAGTGAGAGGCGGAGTTGGGGTCCAACTTCCGATAAGAAATTTAATGGCGGACCAGGGCTTTGGCTTTCAGAATATTGCTCCTAGTTTCCAAAGCACCAAGAATCAGGGGATCGGATCACAAAATAGTGCTACAAAGCCCATCTCTTGCTTTCTTTGTAAAGGACCCCACAGAGTTGCTGAATTCCCATACCGGGGAGCTTTAAGTGCTCTATGCTCATTGCAAGAAGAAGAGAATGCACAGAAGGAGGACACCAGAAAGGCATCAATTATGGGGCCCTAAAGTTCCTTGGAGCCATAGGCATCCAGGCAATCTCATAGAAGGACAAAACAGGAAAGGGGCTAATGTATGTAGATATGGTGATAAACGGGAAGTCTTGTAAAGCCCTCGTCGATACTGGAGCAACAAATAATTTTGTAACAGAGAAAGAGGCCACAAGGCTAAAGCTTCAGTTTGGACGAGATGGGGGCAAGATCAAAGCTGTTAACTCAGCAGCCAAAGAGATTGTGGGCACTGCGACCATGATTCCAGTAAGAGTTGGCTCGTGGACAGGGAATATCAATTTCACGGTGGCTCCCATGGATGATTTTGATGTGGTGTTAGGGATTAATTTCTTCAAAGAAAGCCTAGCTATTCCCATGCCTGCCGCTAGTTGTCACATCTTCCTTAATAGTGAGACACCTTGAGTAGTCCCAACAACAATTAACCCGGTGAGTGAAAAGAAGATAATTTCAGCCCTCCAATTTAAGAAAGAGATCAAATGGAAAGAACCTTCCTATATGGCTATTCCCATTTTTAGGGAACCAGAAAGGGATGCGAGAGTTTCTAAACAAATTGAGTCAGTATTGAGAGAATATGCCGATATCATGCCAGAGAAACTGCCTAACTCCTTGCCCCCAAGAAGAGAAGTAGATCATGAGATTGAGCTGTTTCCAGGAGGGAAGCCACCGGCCAAAGCCCCATATAGAATGGCTCCTCCTGAATTAGCTGAGTTACGGAAACAATTGGTTGAGCTTCTAGAGGCACAATTCATTCGTCTCTCAAGGGCTCCTTTTGGGGCTCTAGTGTTGTTCCAGAAGAAACAAGATGGGAGCCTGAGATTGTGTGTTGACTATAAAGCTCTCAACAAGGTGACAGTAAGGAACAAGTACCCGATTCCCCTCATTGCTGACTTGTTTGATCAGTTGAGTCAGGCCAAATATTTTACGAAACTTGATTTACGATCAAGCTATTATCAAGTCCGCATCAAAGAAGGGGACAAGCTAAAAACCACCTGTGTTACCCAGTACGGCATATTTGAATTTCTTGTTATGCCTTTTGGACTAACAAATGATCCCGCTACTTTTTGTACTCTAATGAATCAGGTTTTCCACGAATACTTAAACAAGTTCATAGTGGTGTACCTGGATAATATTGTGGTTTACAGTGCCACCTTAGAAGAACATCGAGAGCACCTACGCTTGGTTTTCAATAAGCTCAGGGAGAATCAACTTTTTCTTAAGCAGGAGAAATGTGCCTTTGGATAATACAGCATCAAATTCTTGGGCCATGTGATGGAACAAGGCCGAATCCATATGGACAAGGCCAAGATAGAGGCAATTCAGAGCTGGAAGACTCCATCTTGTTTGACAGAGCTCAGATCATTCTTGGGACTTGCCAACTACTGTAGACGGTTTGTGCAAGATTATTCTCAACAAATCTTGCCCCTCACAAAATTGTTGAAGTAGGGAAACCGATGGCAATGGACTCAAGAATGTCAAAATGCATTTGAGAATCTAAAGTAGAGACTGCAATAAGAACCAATGCTAGCCCTTCCTGATATGGCAAAACCTTTTGAGGTACAAACAGACGCTTCAGACTTTGCATTAGGGGGAGTTTTGATGCAAGAGAATCACCCTGTATCCTTTGAGAGTAGGAAGTTAAATGACACAGAGCAGTGATAAACAGCACAGGAAAAAGAGTTATTGGTTGTAATTTATTGTCTTCGGGTGTGAAGACATTATTTGTTGGGGTCAAAGTTTATAGTCAAGACTGACAACACTGCAGTTAGCCATTTCTTAACACATCCCAAATTAACTTCTAAGCAAGCTAGGTGGCAAGAGTTTCTAGCCAAGTTTGACCTGGTGTTCGAATATAAGACGGGAAGGTCCAACCGAGAGGTAGATGAACTGAGCAGAAAAGTGGAATTAGCAGTGGCAAGCCAGTTGGCCCATCTCTCAAGAAGCCAAGTTACCACTTCGTTAAGAGACCATATCAAACTCAACCTTGACAAAGACCCACAAGCTATGGCGTTGGTAGAGTTCGCCAAAAAAGGAAAGACTAGGCAATTATGATGGGAAGACGATTTGTTGTGGACAAGGAAGCAACAGTTATATGTGCCAAAGGCAGGACAATTGCGGAAACTACTACTGCAAGAGTGCCATGATACACTATGGGCAGGCCATCCGAGGTGACACTGTACTTTTGCACTCTTACAACAGAATTATTATTGGCCCAAGATGGAGGAAGACGTCCAGGAATATATAAAAACTTGCCTAGTATATCAACAAGATAAAATGGAGAGACAGAAAACAGTGGGATTATTACAACCCCTACAAATACCCCAACGCCCATAGGAAAGCGTCTCCTTGGATTTTATCACAAGTTTGCCCAGAGTGGGGGAGTGTGACACAATATTAGTGGTCATTAACCGCTTCTCCAAATATGGGACTTTCATTGCTATGCCAAAATACTGTTCAGTAGAAACAACAACTCAAGCATTCTTCAAACATATGGTCAAGTACTGGGTGTTCCCAAGAGCATTGTCAGTGATAGAGATGGGCGATTTATGGGGTCATTTTGGTTAGAGTTATTCCATCTCTTGGGATCCTAACTAGACATGTCAACCACTTATCATCCCCAAACTGACGATCAGACAGAAATATTCAATAGTCTCTTAGAAGAATATCTGCGACACTTCATCAATTCTAGCCAGAAAAATTGGCCATCTTTACTTGATATGACCCAATTTTGTTTCAATTGTCAAAAGAGCTCCACTACGAATAAAAGTCCTCTTGAGATTGTTACAGGTCAACAACCTCTGGTGCCCTGCACTCTTGATGTACCATATAAAGGCAAGAATCCAAAGGCCTTCTTTTTCACAAAAGAGTGGAAGCAGAATGAAGAGATTGCAAGAGCACATATAGAAAAAGCCTCCCAGAGAATGAAGAAATGGGCCGATAAAAATCAACGACCTCAACAATTTCAAGTGGGAGATATGGTGATGTTGAAGCTATTACCAGAATAATTGCGGTTTCTTCACAATAGAGATAGAAGATTGGTGAGGAGATATGAAGATCTAGTGCTTATTCTTACTAAAGTGGGACAAGTGTCTTATAAGATTGAGCTGCCAAAATGGATGCAAGTTCATCCTGTGTTCCACGTTAACAACTTGAAGCCATACCATCCAGACAAGACAGACGCCAACCGCAACAAAGCAATCAGACCGATCATCAGTAAACAACCACCTTCCAACAGAGAGGTGGAAGAGATTCTAGCAGAATGCATGTAGTCACCTCACCGATGACAATTTAAAGAATACTTAGTCAAGTGGAAAGGCCAAAGCGACGAGGAGACCACTTGGGAAAAAGCTGAAGACTTATCCTCCTTCAGCCTACAGATCGACACCTTTTTAAAGACTCAGTCGACGAGGAAGGGAGGTCATCTTGTAATGGGGGGAAGAATCTTGTAATGATAGGGCGAAATAGTCTTTTCAAAATTAATTTTATTTTTGTAATTTCAAAGGGAGTGCTGGATGGAACATATTCATATTTCCTCCTGCCAAGTCCCAACATGCCCCTAATGCTCTTTAGGGAGAAGTGACTAGTCACCAATTGGACTAGTTGCTTCGATCGGATGCTTGACGGGTCCGTTCGCCTTGTGGGTTGCCCCCTACCCACATGAATATTCTATAATGGCTTGGCCATCTTTGTAATGCTCAACCGAATATAATGAAATACTAGCCCGATTTCTACCTATTTATGTGTCTTTCTTTGTGTGGTTGTGCCTCTTTGATGTGATGTCATGTTTATGCGTTATCTTGCTTACGTTATCATACTGTGCTTACAAATACTATCGATTATTCGGTCGTCGGCCCGAATCTAACCCATGTCCCATCTTATATGTAAAATTAGCGGAATAACCTTTAGCTGGCTTGCTTGAACACGACCCAAGTGAGGCCCACACAGTCCTGAGTGTCTAGACCCGTGACATATAGCTGCATTTGTTTTTTGACAAATATTATATTAAATCCTAAACTTTGTATAATTATATCAAATTTTATAAAAAATTTATTTAAATTATATAAACTTTCACTTTAATAATAAATCTAGTTTCGGCATTGTAGAACCGTACTCCGAATTTGGCTAATATGTCATCTAGTATAGCTGGCATGTCATCTGGCATGATATCAAGATAATCCATGCCATTTGGCATGTCTTCAAGACAATTTACGCACTTCAAAACTAGTTAACATGTTATCTGAACAATTTATATAAGCATTATCTAGGTTAAAAGCACAGTTCTGTGATACCGAATATAGATTTGTTATTAAAATGAAATTTTATATAATTTAAATAAATTTTTGTAGAATTAAATATAATTGTAAAAACGCGCAAAATTCAAAATTTAATATGATATTTACCCTTAATTTTTTAATAAGCAATTTTTAATTTTTATTAATCTTTGCATGGATTAACGTCGGCTGGTCTCATGACTTCAGGGTTATATATATATTAATCTGTAATATTAGAGTTCTAATAAAAATTATTGATACTCCTCAAATTTTAATATATGTATATATAATACTTCCTACATACCCATTATCATAATTTTCTACAAGTTTACAGATCCAGGACACTATCAGAATATTGATTTTCTTTTTTTTTGTTTAAATGGAATCATAAAATTAAGAAAAGGAAATAAATAAAAATGACATGCAGGTTTTGCAATGACAAGAGGATCAACTTGATAGAACTAACTGGAGCAGATAACGATTTTGAAAGCCTAACAAATTAAAACATAATAATAATAATAATAATTGGAGCAGATAACGATTTTGAAAGCCTAACAAATTAAAACATGAGAACCATAATAATAATAATAATAATAATAATAATAATAATAATAATAAGGAACTACTTCTTGAGGGATTTCAAAGTCAGTTGAGCAAGCTGTTGAAGACACAAACATCGTTTGTGAAGAGCCTCTAGATCATCAATTCGGGCTTCCTTCATTTTCTGTTTTATCTTCTTGTTAGTGACTGATTTTTCTCTATCTACAATCTTTCGCCCACATCTCAAGCAAATTGGGACTTCCACACTGGACGCCATCGCAGAGATCGATGCTCTTGTTTCTTTGTTTCTTTCTTTCCGAGGGTTTCCACGGATAACAGAGTTGCAGAATATCTTAAAAACAATACTAAGTTGACTTTTGAGCAACCTCTCCAAGATGCATCATCAATCTTTGATTATATACATAATTTCACACTATTTACTGTATATGTATCTGATGACATGTATGTATAACAGGAATAAAACTATTTAGGCAAATTTATTACCACTTATAAAAGGAAAAAAAAATTAATTATATAGGCAAATGTATAATCCCTTAACAATTCCAAAAAATACCTTGATTGTTTGCAATTTTCAGCGTCAACCAAGGAATATATATAGCTACAACCCATAATTGGATCGAAGCCTAATTACTACTACTTCCATATTGAATCTAAATCTTTAATCTGTCAAAAAATAATTTCATATTAGTTAATATATATGATGATATTTACAAAAGGAAATTGGCATAATTGTTTTTTTTTTTTGATATTTGTTTTTATAAAGAAAATAATTTCGTTTATCCAAACTAGTTATATATAGATAACAACAGATATAAATTCACTAAAAACCGTAAAAGACAAGACTTCACCGCACCTAGATAGGTATAATTGTTTAGACAATTAAATTTTCCTAATTTTCTTTTCCTTTTCTTTTCTCTCGTTCCTTTCTTCATTCTGCCCCATTACATAATTGGTAAAAAGAAAAAAAAATTGATCGTTTCTTGTTCTTATTTATTCTTGAATTATAACTAAAATTCACCGTGGATTAATTGCTCACGTTGGTTTTTTCTCTTTTTTTTTTTATAATATAATGGCTTATCAAAAAATAAAAAACTAAATTTCACTCTTTTAAAAAAAATAGGAACATTTCGTCAAAATGTATGATGAGGATGTGCCGAAACTCGGGTTAAAAATATTATTGGAATCATAAAACTTATTACTGAGTTGTAAAATGGTACTAAAACTTTAATTTATTACAATTTGATACCAAAATTTTAATAAATATTGCAATTTGATACAAAAATCGAAATTTAAGTCAAAAAAGCAAATGTGATATGTTAATCGGGTAACATGGCATATTGATCGGGTGACATGACATGCTGACCAGATGACGTGACATGCTGATATGACATACCAACTGGTTGTCACATTGGCTTTTTTAATTGAAATTTTGACTTAAATACCAAATTGCAACAATTATGGAAGTTTTGGTACCAAATTACAACAAATCAAAGTTTTGGTGCCAATAACTGATGGCAGCGGAAACATTATTTGGATTGAAGGGAGCTCTAGGTCTCGGTTAAAATTATAAATTTCAAAAATTTTTAATTTTACCGAAACATGCAATCAAATATTGCATGACATGAAAAACACAGTTTTCATATTAATCTTGAGCATTTATCCATAACTTTGAGCAAAACATATTTTATAACCTTTATGGATAAAATCCAATTTGCCAAAATCATTCCATAATTTTTAAGAATAAAAATGGAAAATAAAAAGATTAAAACAAACCTTTTATTACTGATATTACCAAGGTGCAAACCAAGTAAAAAGACCAAAAACTTTAGTTACGTTGATGAAACTCCTTTTGTTAGTCCCAGATGTATGATTACAAATTTTCTCATTCTGGCAAATTTATTAGTTACTAACACTTTCAGAGTTTTTCCTCAATATTTTCTTTCAGTGCTCATACTGAAGGGTTTTGATCATGTATCACATAAATATAATGCAGCGGAAAATAAAAATTTTCAAAACCCGAATCAAAGGATTTTCATGTGCCAATTAAAACTAATTTAATCAAAGAAAATTCAGAATTTATACCTTTATAATTTGTTGATTTTTCTTCAACTTCTCACCCTGTTGGGTTGTAGCAAACCACAACAATCCAATCTAGGATTGTCTCTAACAATATCCACACGAAGATGAGAGGATGAAACCACTAGGGAGATGGCTTGAACATACCTCAAAGTGCTAGCAATAGTGTATGTTTATATGAGAAGAAAATTAAACTCTTTAATTTTCTTGTTGTCTCCAAAAATTTTTCTTCTCCCAAAAATTTTTCCTTGTCTATTTTCTGTCTTTTGGGGTCTTTTAGATCCCAAAGAAAATCAGAAAAATAGATCTAAATTGATGAGAGGAGAAAATGGAGTTGCATGAATAGTAATTTGGCCATTAAGGCCAATTTATGCCAATCGGCCAGCTGCTGCACGCTGGCACGCGCAGCAGCCCGCCTGGGCCTGCTGGGCAGGCCCAGCTGGCCTGCTTGGCAGGCCAATCGGCAGTATGGGCCCATCAACCCCCCGAGCGATTTTTCCTCGCGATCTTATCGCGAACCGACTCAAAATATTTTTGTCATATTTTGGATCTCATCCTAAGCCATTTTGCTCATTCTTTACATCTCCAAAGCGTGTGACCCATTAGGTTTCTGGTTATGTTGGCCACTTAAATTATCAAATAATTTAAGCAAATCATGAGCGGTATCTAGCAACAAATCATGATCCCTAATTGACCAGAAAGTCAGTGGTTTCACTACGAACCTTTCCATAGACAACAATATGTGCAATTCGTCCTTTCACCATTCTATACTCCACTCGGTTCACAGCATGGACTATGTGTCAGCTCCCGCTAGACTGACTATGTCACACCTAGCCCAAGTGATTTTAGATCTTGTCACTGAGACCCATTACTCAATTAGACATGTCATTGAAGACCATCTTCATGATAGTTCCACTTTGGCCAGAGATTCCCGAGTAGTGATCTCGACAAGAGGTCGTGGGTATACTCTCCCTCTATCGGGAGTGCTGAATCCTCTGTTGGCTACACAATTACCTTCGTATACCTCAAGGTGCACCCAATCACCATCCTATGAGCGACCTCTATGAGGTAACA
>CATIWF010008480.1:0-10061 GCA_949630135.1 Balakata baccata | reverse complement strand
AAATAGAATTTTTTTTATCATCAAGTAATAAACTACTGCTTTATTTGTTCTATATTAACGGTCAATTATGATAATTTTATTTATCATTTTTATATAATCAATAAAATTTAATTTTTTTTTCCAATTTTACTCTTAATATTATTATCTCCATTTTAAACTAATTATTTCATTTTCAAATAAAAAAATTCTAATTATTTATCAATTTTGTGTATCCAATACAATATTAATTATTTTTTATCTATTTTATTATTGTATTAACTTTATCTATATTAATTAGTTTTGTAATATTCTATTCATTTTAACTCAATTAGTCAACTAATTAGATGAATAATTTAGTCTTATTTATTATAAGACTAGACTAAATAATTATATACTTTCTTTTTTTTCAATAATTAAAATTTTTTAATTTAAAAATAATTTAATCTTAATTATTTATTTTTTAAAATTTAATACTAATTAATAATTTTTTAATTTTAATAAAATCACT
This sequence comes from Balakata baccata, assembly GCA_949630135.1. Classification (NCBI taxonomy): domain Eukaryota; kingdom Viridiplantae; phylum Streptophyta; class Magnoliopsida; order Malpighiales; family Euphorbiaceae; genus Balakata; species Balakata baccata. Next base: position 9,574 of record CATIWF010008480.1, on the reverse strand, counting down.
AAAAAAAAGTACTAAAGTACTAACAAAACTCGAATAACTTTTAATTATGTTTTTATTAATGGAAATAGGAGAGAAAGTTCCTAATTTACTGGGCCCACAAGATGGCTTGACCAGTTCTTGTTTTGGACTCTCTCGCCTTTCCTTTCTCTGACCTGTAAGGCTGTGACTAGTCTCTTCTCCATCTCTCGCCTTCCTTTTCTTTTTTAAACCTTTCCTTCAATCAATGGGCTGTTTTCATTTTTTTTTTTACAATAAAAGAAGTGAACTGAAAGGGTAAAAATCAAAACTTTTTATTTTTCTCTATACTAGTAATATTCTGTTCCATTCACGTTAACTGATCAACCATTTTTACCCCTTCAGCCTCCACTTCTTGTTACCTTACTCTTCTCCTTTTTCTCTGTTTCTTTTCAACTTTTCTTTCTCTTTGTGGGTGTAATACTTGTTATTGCAGTGTCTTAAGACTCTTAACTTCTGATTCTTCTTTTGGATTTTTACTTTTTGAAATATATTCATAAACAATTTTGTTTTCTTGAGTTTTATCAATTTTCTTTATACTGTTTCATTTTTGGAGTTCGGTTTGGTGATGGATTTTTGTCCTTTCCAGTATTCCTTTCTTGTTTCTGTATCTTTACTATTTCTTAACCATATTCCTCTGTAAATCTTTTCGTTTTGTATAAAATATTCTTTTTTCTTCTTTATTAAAATCTTGTTTTACACCCCCACATGCATGTTTTTGGGTTTGTCTGATCTGGGTTGGATCACAAGGATCTACCTCTAGAGGAAGAGTTTGCGGTGTGGGGTTTTTGTGCTTCAGTTTCTTGTTCAGCATCTTGTTTTCTTTGAGGAAGGGAATATAGCAGAAGGAAGAAGGAGAAAGGAGGTGAGATTTCTTAGCCTATTGGATCCTTTTTCTGCTCTGAGTCTGGCAAGATTCTTTGCTTGTGCTATTGATGATAGCTGCAACTATCTTTTTCTCTGTATTAATTTGTGGTGCTATCTGGATATAACTTGAATTGGGTCAGGTTCTCTTGTGAGAAAGGCTGCCATAAATTTCTCAGGTTCTTCCGTTAAAAGATTCGGTGTTTATGGGAGGAAATAGTTAATGGGTGTTGATTAATTTTTCCCTTTTATTTTTAGGTTATGGTATGGGGCGGCGATTATCAATCGTATAAAATCTTGTTTTAGTGTTGGATGATTGAATTGGGGTTTTGATTGTGCATATTATTGGTCTACTTGGATCTTTATATATTCCTGAGGCATGGCGGGTATTGATATTTCAAAATATGCTCATAGTCCTGTGCATAAGGCCATTGCAACGAGAGATTATGCCAGTCTCAGGAAGATACTTGCTGGCCTTCCAAGACTTCGTGACCCTGCTGAAATTCAAACGGAGGCAGTTTCATTGGCTGAGGAAGAGAGGGCAGATACTATCTCTGCCGTGGTTGATAGGCGTGATGTCCCAAACCGTGACACTCCTCTTCACTTGGCTGTCAAAATGGGTGATGAGACTGCAACTGAGATGCTTATGGTTGGTGGTGCAGATTGGAGCTTGCAGAATGACCAGGGGTGGAGTGCACTTCAAGAGGCAATTTGTAATAGAGAAGAGGGGATAGCAATGATCATAGTTAGGCATTATCAGCCACTGGCATGGGCTAAATGGTGTAGAAGGTTGCCTCGTTTGGTGGGGACCATGCGGAGAATGAGAGACTTCTATATGGAAATCACATTCCATTTTGAGAGTTCTGTCATACCTTTCATTTCCAGGATTGCTCCTTCTGATACTTACAAAATTTGGAAGAGAGGTGCAAATTTGAGGGCGGACATGACTTTGGCTGGTTTTGATGGTTTTAGGATTCAGCGTTCTGATCAGAGTATAATTTTCCTTGGTGATGGATCTGAGGATGGAAAAGTCCCTCCTGGATCACTATGTCTGATCTCACATAAGGATAAGGAGGTAATGGATGCTTTAGATGGTGCTGGTTCTCCAGCAACTGAAGAGGAGGTTCGGCAGGAAGTGGCTGCAATGTCAAAGACTAATATATTCAGGCCAGGAATTGATGTAACTCAAGCAATGCTTTTACCACAATTGACATGGCGACGGCTGGAAAAAACAGAAATGGTGGGGCCATGGAAGGCAAAGGTCTATGATATGCAAAATGTGGTCGTTAGCATTAAATCTAGGAGGGTCCCAGGGGCTATGACCGATGATGAGTTCTTCTCATCCTGCAATGAGAATGAAACAGAGAGTGAGGAGCTCAATGACATTTTGACAGAAGAAGAAAGAAGGCAACTTGAAGTTGCACTTAAATTGGATTCATCAGAATTGACCAATGAGAATGGTGATGGGATTATTGCTCATCGTCACAGTTGTTATGAGCATAGGGAGATTCCTATTGAAGATGGAATTGGTTGTAGAAATGGTGACACCAAACCCGAAAAGAAAGGCTGGTTTGGTGGATGGAGGAAACGAGATTCCAAAGTTGAAGGGCAAAAGAAAATTGCTCCACCAAGAAGTTCTCTTTGTGTGGATGAGAAGGTGAGTGATTTACTGGGGGATTCTCCATCTGGAAGTCATACTAAACCGGGAAGACATTCTGTTGAGATTGTTGTGAGGGATGAGCACCGAAAAGGACGAGATATGAAGATATCTACTTCTATGAGTTCTGAGAGCAGTAATCGGCGCAAGGAAGGAAGCCGTGAGAATGAATACAAAAAGGGGTTGAGGCCTACTCTCTGGCTTTCTCCAAACTTCCCATTACAAACTGAAGAACTTCTTCCATTGCTGGACATTCTTGCAAATAAGGTTAAGGCAATACGTCGTTTGAGAGAGCTGCTCACGACAAAACTTCCTATGGGAACTTTCCCAGTAAAGGTATGATGTTTTCTTTTCCATCTATCTGAATTTTGCAGAACTGTTCTAGAAGGCATTTGTTGGTTAGTTTAATTATCTGTCCTTTATTTTCTGATTAATCCTACTTTTACTCTATTGGCGCTTTAATATTACAGTGGTTCTCTACCTTGTTTTTCTTATGAGTTTAAACAGCTCTATGAATTGTATTGTTGGCTTTGACATGTCTCTAAAATGTTCTGAAAATAATTTTTTTTTGGTTGTAGCTTCATTTCATACTATATATTTGTAGGATCTAAGTTTTCAGATATGCCCATATTTCATATAAAAATAGCGGATTGGGTTCTGTGTCTTACTCTGGCTGTAAAGTCTGGTCTTAATAATTTGAACAATCTAAGATGGATGCTTCCTTGGTATCCAAGTGTTCATTTTTTTTTTATTGTCATATTGGGTCATGAAATCATGATGTTTGTGTACATGGTAATTTTTTTCACTCTTCCATCTTTGGCTGAAGGCAATTGCTGATCAATCTCCAGGTTTTTCATATGCATGATTAAGCACTCTAATCCTTACTATTAGCTTTTCTGAATTTCTTTGTATTTTAAATATGAATTAGGATTGCCATCTTTACTCAAAACTTCAAGTCTTTTCAGCCATCAATGCCTACTTTGACTGTTCAATTTTCCAAATGTGTGCAATCTTCCCCCATCAACACCATTTGTTCTGCTGACCTTTTGTTACTTTAATCTCTCCTAACATAGATTGGAAAATGGGATCTGTTCCTTTGCTTTTATGGATGTTCATCTACTTTCACTTTACGATCTGCACGAGTGCATTTGAAACTTGATTTTAACTTGCAAACCGTGGTGAACCCATATTCAGAGTCATAGAATATATGCAAACACCCCAACCGGCCTTGTCTTGTTGGAGCCTAACCTTGTCATCCACCAAACTAAGTTTTTGTTAATAGATATCATAAAATCGAGGGTGTGTATAAGTGGGTTTTATTTATTTATTTATTTGAATTTAAAGCTAGAGTTCTAATTGTTTGACAGCTGTAGTTGTGAACCTTGGGGCAATTATCATAAAACTCACTCATATATGAATTTGATTTCTAGTAAGGTTGCTTTTGAAGATTTTGATTCTCACTTTGTTTTCTGCCTTTCAAGGCTGATGAAGGAGTTGATCAAAGGCTGGTTCCTTTATCTATTTCAAAGCAGTAGAGCATATGGGGCTTAATGCTTATTTTTGAATGGGCTAATTTATTAAACATATTTTTTTCTAGAGATAAGTAAATTGGTTTTATCTTTTGTTTCCTTTGTCTGGTGAAAAAAGTTTATAAGCTTGAGGTACTACGAATGTTATATAGTTGGGTTGTGCTACCCGAAGTTGTATGTTAAAGGCTCCAGGAGTAATGCATTAGGATGAGTTTTTCCGTGCTCAATGCTGAGGCAAATCCCACTAATTTAATACAGAATTTCACCTCCAAGAAAATGAATAATATAGTTTTCATTTTAGTTTGAGCAGTGAGTACGTGCAGATTTGATAGTGCTTTAAATGAACATGTTATTATGCTTGATTTGCTGAGACTAACTTAGGATTAGTGTTGGTTGTGGTGAAACATAATAAGGTTTCTCTGTACCGTTCTCACTGCCTAATTTTTGTTGTTGTTTATACTGCTTGGTGAAAAATGAGATATTAGATTGGAAGTAAATTTTTCACATACGGAAAAGAGTTACTGGCAACCTCCAAAAATGAAAAAAAAAAAAATACAACTGTGCCCTCAACTTCTGCACTTCACTAGTAATCAAGTCCTCTGGTTAGTTTATTTAGTATCAGGTTCTGTTAGTTGGTGAACTGGGATACAGATTCATGATCTACCTATTTAACAATGGCTGACTGATTCTCTAAATTGACATTCTATATGTCGTTTTGGTAATTATTATGTTTTTTTGGGTTTTGAGAATATTTATAACCCTTCATGGTCTCCCTTAATCACACGTATATTTCTCTTAGGTTCCTGATTCATAAATACCATTGATCTAGGTCCATTTTTTTTATAGTTGGATGTATAGATAAAAGTTTAGTTTTTAGACATAGATGATTGACTGTTCAAGTCTGTACTTGAGAACCATTTCCTGGTTTAGCTTAGTGGTGCCGAACTTATCAACTCATTATAAATTGCTCAACGGAGCAGAAGTTGGTGGTTTTAATCAACTTGGTTCTTTCAGATCATTTTCAGAAACAAAAGAAGGGACTTTACGGAACTTGATAGGATCTGAAGATGCTTCTGTCAGAAATACATACAATTAATTATATGAGGAAGATATCTCTTTCTAGCATGGTTGAATGTAGGGCAAAATCTCCATAACTTGCTTCTTATAATATTTTCTTTGTCGCAGCTGTATGTTTTTGTTTCATTTTCATGCTGCTGTTGATTCTGATGTCCCTATATTTATTATAAAGTCACTTTTAGTTTTACTGTTTTTTTAGTCATATGTAAACTAACAAAACAAAAATTCTGTTTTTCTCTCGTTATATTCTCTGATCACTCGTACGTTCAGGTTGCTATCCCAGTGGTTCCCACCATCAGAGTACTGGTTACTTTTACAAAGTTTGAAGAATTACAGCCATTGGAACTAGATGAATTTGCAACACCTCCTTCAAGTCCTACTGCTGCTGGTCGGGAAAGCCCAGCTGCAACACTAACCTCTAGTTCATCCTGGTTTCAGTGGATAAAAGCTCCTTACCAACGCCCTGGCTCATCAGCATGTGGATCCAGCTCTAGGATAGAGAACATTCAAGACCCCTTTATTATCCCTTCAGATTATACTTGGATTTCGGCTGAAGCAAAGAAAAAGAAGATGCAGGAAAAGAGCAAATCAAAGAAGGCAAAAAATCAGAATAATTGAAGTTGGGAATGTGAGTAAATCAAATGTAAAAGAGGTTTTAGCTTGCAGAAAGAAAGCAGCAAGTGGGAAAATACTGTTTCATAAGATCATGAGATTGTGACGCTGTAATGGAAAAAATATTGATTCCCTTTGATTCGGGGAAATTAGGTATATCATTGTGGGGTGAAAACTGGAAGAAAGAAAGAAATATTGTGATTCTTACGAGAATTACTTCGCCTTGGCCTTAGTTAATTGCTTTGATTCACTTCTCTATTATGCTCACCGATACGTTAACTCTTACTTCAGTGATTCACAAAAAATGAGAGTTTTAGTTAGAGCTGCACAGTAAATTACACTGCCATTTTTATTCTTTGCCTTTACCATACCAGATTTTTTATGGTAATTCTTTCATGTATCCAATGATTTTTGTTTATGTTTGCGATATATCTTTGTGAAATTTGTACAAGTACATTACGCTGTCGCTGTTTCTTTTGTAGAAATTCAATTAAAAACTCATCTCTTTCGGCGATTTAAATTCATTGAAAAGAATTATTGTAGTCTATAACAATGTATATACCTACAAGTTTTTAGAATTTTTCTAGCTGTAGTTTTTAGAAATCATTTGTTAATGCTTCTTTTTTTTTTTTTTTTGGAAAAAATAAGAAGCTACTAGTTGCTCACAATTAGAGAAATTTTCATTTTAATGATTTCTTTACATTGTGATTTCCTCTACGCAGTTTTCTATTTTCAATTTACTAGAACTTGCTAAAATCAGTGACTTCATTAATCTGACTACAGAAGAAGGCTACAATGTGAATACTTGAAATGTTATCAACCTGCAGGAAGAGAAAATGGAAGTTGATAAAGAAACCAATGAATGCAAGTTTAAAAAATTATAAAGTAATGTCAAAGCAAATCAACTTCATTGCAAAAAAAAAAAAATTAATATTACTTCACTAATAATGAGAGAATTTTTTAACAGAGGTTAATTAAAGTTTCATCGAGTGGCATGCACCAGCCTTGGTAATTACATACATTCTAATATGCAACAATTCAACTTTGTATACAGAATTTTAGCTGCACATACAGTTTGGCCAACAAAGATCTGAGACCCTATGACTAATTATTTGCCCACATATCAACTGAGCTAAATCCAATTGGCTAATTAGTATCCTTTCCATTATTTGGAATTTCATATTGCAGGAAAACAAAAATCAGGAGTAAAATATTGTTGTTGCATTTTATCTTCTGCCACACACATGGGGGCCCAAATGTGAGTTTTTTTTTTTTTTGGAAAAAAGATGTGAGCTTGCTTAGAGGAGGTAGTCCTTTTGCTTTTTTTTTTTTAAGAATATTATTTTTATAAATTATTTGAAGAAAAAACTAAGGTGATAGAAAAAATATCCCCTAAACTAAACAAAATGAGATAGATAGAGCAAACTCTTGCTTATCTTCAATTTTTATGATAGATAAAATAGAATAGCTTTAGATTCCAAAGTGGTTCAGACTTTCAAGACTTTTTCAGAAGCATGCAGCAAACACCATGATTAGCAATGGACCCAGCAAGTTTCAAAGTGAACAGTATTTGATGTTTTTTTTATGATGTAATAATGCTTGTCCTATCCTTCAAAGTATGATCTAACTAGTAAGCATGTTTTTTTTTTTTTTTTTTTTTTGAATTTGTAGTTTTACTAAGCAAATAGATTGTTCTTTTCTTTAGTTTAAAAAACTTCTCGGATCTAGGCTACCGATAAAGGGTGCAACATATTTTGTGCTTCAGACATCTCAAAAAATTATCTGAGATGACAAATGAAGTAACATATTCTTGAATAAATCCACACTTTTTGGGTAATATTTCCTCGCATGATTCTGAAATCTGAACTCATTTGATTCCTCTTCCTTGAGGCGCAACTTGACAATATGTATCTCGCTCGCTATTTAAGACTTGATAATGCTTATATATTACTATTGCTAATCAAGAATGCTAGCTGAAATTAGTCAATTAATTCGGCCAAGCCTCCTGCTAGGACACATGGCGTTAGATTCTTCCTGGTTTTGTGGTCCTAGCTACCCACATTTGTTCCAAGTCCTTCACATTTTGAACTTGTTTAAATGTAAGATCACAATTAGTTGACTAATTAGGACACCTATTATATTTGTGCGGTTGTTTTCTTTGTATGAACATGTTTACAAATTAACTAGAATTCAGTCTATTATATAAAGTATGATTGGATTTGTCCATGAAGATCCAGTCTATTGGCTCACTATTGACACTATGGATAAAAGAGTGTTAGCCTAGTCTTGAAAAAGTATATATATGCACTTCTATGACTCCAATTGTTCAGATATTCATAAGTGAATTGCATAATCTCATTGGAATTCTTCGTGCTATTCAAGAAACTGACCATCTTTGAAAGAGGACAAACAAGAACAAAAATAATAATATACAATAATTATTTAAATTCTGGAAAGGTATAATACCTTGAAGTTGCTGCTTCATTGAATTGTACAAATACATGAGTTTCTTACCCCTTCAAGTTCCGCAGCTTCAGACACGCTGTTCAGATAATTATGTGAAGAAGTTAAAACATAGGGTGAAATAAGGGTATACTCTAATGTACACCATAGCTAGCCTATGCTTAAGATGCATAATATACATATATATATATATACATATATATATATATATATATTTTTAATACAAGAGTCGACTGAATATTCCAACTTGAAATCTAAGAGTTTCTGTTCACCCCATCATTACTACTAAGTTAAAACTTCCTATTATTGGCTTCTGATCTCAAAGATCGAAGTTAACAATTATCTTCAGTTATGAAATTCAAGGAATATGGACAATCCTCTAATTATCACATTCAAGAAAGAAGCTCGTTATTCTGTATTTTAAGCCTGCCCCAAATGTCATGTATAAACAGTGTGCCTAGTCACTCTTTAAAGATAAAATAGTAAAAATACCCTCATGACTGTTGAAGATTGATAATTTCTTTTATGAATTTTAATTTTTTAAACAACATAATTAATCAAACCTATAATGAAAGGAAGAAATTTTCAAACTTTTGTTTTTTCCCCTTTTTACCTCGGTTCAAATTCATGAATATGAGCAATATCTTTGCCATGAGCATCAGGCCAAGTTACTTTCCTCTTTTCTGTCCTTGATTGATTTTCACTCACTGTTGTACTTCTCTTGAGATTACTCTTGAGAGCAAGGGGTTCAATGTGAGGCCCATTAGACCCACTGCTGCTTCCATCACCATTGCTCTTGTCTTGCCCTTGTGATTGATCATTATTATTAGGGAATTCTTCAGTGACCCCATCTCTCTTTTCTTCTTCAAGAATTTGCTTCTTGGTATTGTCACTTCTGTTGTTTTCTTCCCGTCCTTTGTTGCTATAGTTCCTTGAAGAAGGCACATAGCAAGAGCACACTAAAGCTGTGCACTTCTTCTGCGCTGAGGCCGCCAGGAGTACGGTCAATAGTGTTCAGCACTATATGGGTAACTCTTCCTTTTCTGGATCCCACGAGCAGTATCTTGTAGATTATGGGTAATTGGATTGATACCCAGATCAAGAATCTCTGTTAAAACGTTAAAGGTTGTGTGGTTATCTCCAAATGATTAATTATTGGTTGGTTTGTTTTTATGCTTTGCATCAAAGAAAGAAAGTGCCAAGGTGGGATGTGGCGTTATTATTTTCTGAAGGTGGGGTTGTGTTGGGTTTTCAGATTGGAAAAAAATGGTTGGATATTAGAAGCAGGTTTCAATCATATTCATGCCCTTCCCCTACACCCACTTAGAATTGTTTCTCTTTTTTGCTTGTGCTCCGA
>CATIWF010008479.1:0-12433 GCA_949630135.1 Balakata baccata | reverse complement strand
ATATATAAAATTCTGGTCGGTTCAGTTTAATTAGTTTTTGAATATTTAAAATTGAACTGAACTGACTAAACCGAATTTTAAATGGAAAACTGAATCAAATAAATTGAAAATTGGACAAACCAAATTTGGTTCAATTTTGCGCGCCTCTCCCACAAGAATTTTAAGGTAGCTGCATATCCAAAATTTGAACTTGAAATCATTAGTTAAACTGAAAGAGTTCCGTATTAATTCATCTACAGCCTTTTGAGTTTACCTGATATAATAATAATAATAATAATAATAATAATAATAATAATAATAACAACAACTAATGTAAATTCCCCAATTCTGATTCTATCTACCAATACAAGTAAGAGAGATTGCATGTCCATATGTGGTATCATATCCCAAAAATTAAATAATAACAGAGAACTCTCGATTGAGCATGCGCAAGTTTTCTTTCAATGTGTGTCCAGCTAGTTCCAGATCATTAGAAAAATCATTCTTCATTACCATAAATAATAGAAGTTAGGGAAAGTTACTATTTATTCTATGATATTTGACAAGTATAATATTTCTTGATATTTAAAAATTATATTATTTGCCTATTATGTTTTATAATATTATATTAATGTATCATTTTGTTACATTTTCGTTAGATTGTAGTAAAATGATAAAGATAAAATTACTTTTTACATGCAGTTTGATCAATTGTATTAATATCTCCAATAAGTTTGATCAACTATATTAGTACTTCATGAAATTTGACATATTGTACTTATACCTTTTGAACGAAAGAAAATATTTTTTTCTACTAACAATAAATATATTAAAATTTAATAAAATGACTATACAGTTTAACAGAGATAAAACGAAAGTGACAAATTACATAATTTTTAAACATAATAGAATATTAGTTTAATATGTCAAACCTAATAGGAAAAATAGTAATTTTTTCTAAAAGTTATTAGGCTCATCCAAATTGCAGAATGAAAGGGTTTCAACAAACTTTCAAGCAAGTAATAAATCATACTATAAGAACAGAGATATGAGAATGTATTTCATATTTTTATTGCTACTAACTTTACATATTTATATACAAAGATGGAATGCTAATAAGACAACTATACTAATTAGGACATTTACAACCACTAATTATGGAATTATCTAATTAGGATATTTGCTACAACTAATTAGGGGATTATCTAATTAGGATATTATATTATGTAACACTCACCCTCAAGCTGGAACATAGATATTAATCATGCCCAGCTTGTTACAAAGATAATCAACTCAAACCTCATTTAAAGCTTTAGTGAAGAGATCTCCCAATTGTTCTCCTGTCTTCACATATTCTGTGGAGATCAAACCTTGCTGTAGTTTCTCTCGAACAAAGTGACAGTCGATCTCAATATGTTTTGTTCGTTTGTGGAAAACATGATTAGAAGCAATATGAAGAGTGGCTTAGTTATCACACCACAACTTTGCTGGTACCGTAATCTTACGACTCACCTCAGTCAAGAGTTGACATATCCACATAATCTCACATACACATTGTGCCATGGCCCAATATTCTGATTCAACACTTGAGCGTGATACAACATTTTGCTTTTTACTCTTCCATGAAACCAAATTTCATCCAATAAAGACACAATAGCCTGATGTAGATCTTCTATCAATCTTTGAACCTACCCAATCGGCATATGAGAAGCACTCAATATAAATGTGTCCATGATTCGCATACAAGATACTACGTCCAGGGGCTCTTTTCAAGTAACACAAAATTTGTTCTAAAGCTGTCCAGTGATGAACTGTTGGTGATGATAGAAATTGACTCACAATACTAACAGAATATGCAATATCCGAACGAGTCACAGTGAGATAATTCAACTTCCCAACCAATCTTCTATACTTCTCAGGATCTTCAAATAATTCACCATCCTTTGTAAGTTGCACATTAGGAATCATAGGAGAACTTGATGGCTTTGCCCCCAATTTTTCCTATTTCAGATAACAAGTCAAGCACATATTTCCACTCAGATAGGAAAATACCTTTCTTACTCCTTGTTACTTCAACACCTAAAAAATACTTTAGCATCCCTAAGTCTTTAGTGTGAAATTGAGTATGAAGAAAGGACTTTAAAAATGAGATTCCCACACTATCGCTTCCAGTAATAACAATGTCATCAACATACACAACTAGCAAAATAACCCCAGCTTCAGACTGTCTATAAAAGACTGAATGGTCAGACTTATATTTCTGTATCCCAAACTTCTCAACTGCCTGACTAAACTTGCCAAACCAAGCTCAAGGACTCTGTTTTAAGCCATACAAAGATTTGTGAAGATGACAAACGTTTCCAGACTCCCCTTGAGCAACAAACCTTGGAGGTTGCTCCAAATAAACTTTCTCATGGAGATCACCATAGAGAAAAGCATTCTTGATATCAAGCTAATACAAAGGTCAATTATGAGTAGTTGCCATAGAAATAAACAATCTGACAGATGTTAGTTTAGCAACTGGAGAAAAAGTATCAGAATAATCCACTCCATAGGTCTAAGCATAGCCTTTAGCAACAAGACGGGCCTTTAAGCGAGCAACGGACCCATCAGGATTCACCTTAACTGTGAACACCCATTTGTAACCAATAGTTTATTTCCCTGGAGGTAAATCAACCAAGGTCCAAGTACCATTATCATCCAAAGCATTCATTTCCTCTAGCATTGCATTACACCATCCAGAATGAGACAAGGCTTCATGAACAGTTTTAGGAATAGTGATAGAATCAAGAGATGCAACAAAGGAACAAGAAAAGGGTGACAAGTGATGATAAGAAACAAAAGAGGAAATAGGATAAGTACATTGGCGCTTACCTTTGCGCAAAGCAATAGGAAGATCATCACTTGAAACAGGGTCTGATGACGGAGGAGTTGGTGCAGGACATGGATTAGGAGGGTGCTGTCTTCTAGAATAGACCAGGTGAATTGGGGGCCTGACAGGAGCCAAGTCAGGAATTGGTTCAGAGGATGTGATAGTGTAGACTAATAAATCATCATCCTCCCCCTGATGTGCTAAAGCAGAAGATGAGAAAAATGTGTTTCTTCCAAAAAAGTGACATCATAGGATACAAGGTACTTATGAAGATAAGGACAATAACACCGATACCCTTTTTGCAAACGAGAATATCCAAGAAAGATACACTTTAATGATTTGGGGTATAATTTAGTGACATGTGAACGAATATTGTAAACAAAACAAGTACTACCAAATATCCTAGGTTTGATAGGAAACATTGATTTAGTAGGAAAAAGAATATTGTAAGGGGTCTCACCATGAAGAACAGAGGAAGGCATGAAATTAATCAGAAAACATGCTATTGAAATTGTATCAGCCCAAAAAATTTTAGGAACTTTCATTTGGAACAAAAGAACTCTTGCTGTTTCAAGGAGATGTCTGTTCTTTCGCTATGCTATTCCATTTTGTGATGGGGTATCAACACAAGATGTTTGGTGAATGATGCTATTTTGAATCATATAATTTTGAAAAAAGCTGACAAATATTCTTTTGCATTATCACTTCGCAATGTATGGACAGAAATATTAAATTGTGTTTTAACCTCAACACAAAAAGCACATAAGTGAGTAAACAATTCTGAACGACTTTTCATTAGATATAACCAAGTCATACGAGAATAGTCATCAACAAAAGTTACAAAGTATTTAAATCCAATTTTAGATTGAACTGGACAAAGACCCCAAACATCAGAATGAACTAACTCAAAAGGAAAATTTGCTCTTTTATTGACTATTGGACTCGAACTAAGACGATGGTGTTTAGCAAACTGACATGACTCACAATCTAAGGAAGATAACCTACTAAACTGAGGACACAATTTCTTAAGCAAAGGAAGAGATGGATGTCCCAACCGATAATGCACCTGAAAAGGGGATGTAACTCCAGAGCAGACAATAGATCTAGGTATGTGAGTGTTAAGAATGTAGAGGCCTCCTGACTCATGTCCTTTACCAATAATCTTCTTCGTCATAAGATCCTGAAATAAGCAATGATCAAGAAAGAATGAGATGCAGCAATTAAGAGTGCGAGTAATTTGGCTTACAGAAATCAAATTAAAAGATAACTGAGGTAAATAAAAAACAGATGTCAAAAAAAGCACGGAGGTAGGAGTAATTGTGCCAGATCCAAGAATAGAAGATGATGACCCATCTGCTAAGGTGACATTAGAGATGGATTTATGCGACTGAAAAGTAGAAAAGAGGCTAGAATTACCTATCATATGATCTGTGGTACCAGAATTAATGATCCATTTGGAGGAGGTGGAAACAAGACATGCATTGGATTTACCTGAATCTATAATGGCGGTAACTGGAGTAGATGAAGATTTAAATGATTTCTAGTACTGAGAGAACTTGGCAAATTTATCTGCAGAGATAAGAATTGATTTCTCAAATGCATCAATTGTGGTTGCCACATGAGCAGAGTGAGCTTTATGATTTCTATTATGAAGCTTTCTGCAATCCTTCTTCATATGGCCTGGCCTATAACAATAATGGCATACAATCACTCCTGACTCCGGTGCTTGAGGCTCGAAAGAATTGGATCCCCCTCCTTTACTACCACCTCTGTAATAAGAACGTCCAAACTCATAATTTTGGCTGATAAGAGCATTATTGTACTGAACAGGTGGAGTTCCCTATGTGCGAAATATCCTACTAAAAACACCATGTAAAGAAGAAATCTCAGAACTTGATAGTATCTAAGACTTTGCAGTCTCAAATTCAGGAGGGAGACCAGCTAAAATTTCATAGTTGCCATCTACTCCCGTTGACTCTGTTGAACCTTCACATCAGAACTAAATGGCAGTAGCATATTAAGCTGTTCATAAGTTTTCTTAAAATCTATAAAATAAGCAGTAAGAGACTGATCTTGCTTCTCTATACGATAAAATGATTTGCAAACCTCATAAATTCAGAAAATATTTCCTTTCCCAGAATATAAGAAATCTAAATAATCCATCAATTTTTTGACATATTCACAATGATTAATCAAGTCAATAACCTCACTATCAATAGAATTACGAATCTGCAAAAATAACCGAGCATCCTCCCTCAACCATGTCTGTCTAGACTCATCTTTAGGAGGATTGTCAGTCATATGTTGGTCTTTTTCAATACTCCGTAAATAAAGACGAATTGTCTTGCTCCAATCCATATAATTAGAGTCATTGAATTTGTATTCCGTAATTTTAGACATTACCGGAATCATATTAGAAATGCTAATTGTCTTTTTGTCAGCCATAACTCATACAAAAGCAATAATTTCAACAAAACAAAAGCAACAAATCACAACCAGAATCTACAAATCCAAAAAAGTGAGTAAACAGAACCTGATCTCAAGTGAATAGCAAAAACAAGAGAGTATAACCTTAAACAAGCCTGGAAAGGTGTTGTATAGACAGAGGCGAGCCAAACGGCGACGACAATAGAAGATCACTCCAAGTGGATGACCCAATTTCGGAACTCTAATCTGTCAAATTGACAGATAACCCAAATATGGAAAAATATATTCCAGATTCAAATCTCACTTTCTAACGCTCTGATACCATCTAAAAATAGAGATATGAAAAAACAGAGATATGAGAATATATTTCATGTTTTTATTGCTACAAGCTTTATATATTTATATATAAAGATGGAATGCTAATAAGGCAACTATACTAATTAGGATATTTACAACCACTAATTAGGGGATTATCTAATTAGGATATTTGCTATTACTAATTAGGGGATTATCTAATTAAGATATTATATTATGTAACAGTATTGTTTCATATTCTTCATATATTTGTTTCCTATTTTATATTCATAGGGTTGTATATATAGGGTTTTCTGCTATCAATGAAACAATCGATTTCTCTCCATTCTTGTTTCTTTACACAAACATTGGGAAACATTAACCTTATTTGTTTGCTTTTCACCCTGAGAGGGATTACTTTATGAGTTACTAGCTTCTAGAATGATGCAGCTTTTGCTTTTTAAAAATTTTAATACTTCTGCTGTTTCAGGTTAGCAAGATTTTTTTTATTCTGCTGTGCTGTAGAATTACTATGATCAATTGTAGGTTTTGTGTTGTTTAGTGATATAGTTGTTTGTTCTGCTGTGCTATGGAATTTCTTTGATCTCTATTTCAGTTGAATTTTCATCAGATTTGCAGTCTGTGCCCAAGTAAACTAAAAAGTTCTAGCCCTTCTTTTTGTTAATATAACTGCTTTGTCTTGATAGGTCCACTGCTGAAAGAATTGATGATGACGGACCAAGGGTGGAAAAGCTGCCAATGAAGAAAAAGGGAATAGGATCTGAAGCCAGAGCTGAACGCATGGCTAATGCAGCTGTTTAGTGAATCAGAGCAAGGAAGACTGTTGCAAAAACAGAAGAAGCGCAGATTTCAAGGGCATGAGGATGAGGTAAGTCGTGTCATTGTAATTTATCCTTCCCAATTTTTTCTTTAATATTTCTTAATATCTGTTTGGCAGTAGGCAATTTTTCTACAAATCTATCTGGATGTTTATTGATATGGAGATGAGGAGGATCGCGTATCCATACTCCTTAGTCCATAGTATTAGTCACTCTGGGAACATCCACTCAAGATAAGTCCAGGAATATAGTGTGATTATAAAATTAAGGGAAGCTCATAAATTAATGCGGTCTATATGAAGATGTCAATATCAATTATATTTAAGGATAACATTTCTAAATGGCAAGGGGAATGCTTTATTTGGTTACTGAATGGAAAAATGCAAACGAAAGAATTTGAAATTCGAGCATTATTATTCATATTGGTTATAATTTGTAAAAATTCTCACGTTAACTCCATCTGATTTCCAGCTCAATTATCAAAAAAGTATATATCAACTTTTTAATTAAAAAAAACAAAGGAATAAATGAAATATGGAAACTGCATGTGTGAAAACTGTATTTCCATCATTTTAATATACAGCTCTCTGCAGACTCTGTTGTAACACTTGTGTACTGTTTGGTAACCTACTTTTATTGTATATTGTGATATGAACCTACTTACGTTGTCTGTTTGATTCTGGTTTTAATAATTGTAGGTATTAGCTAAACTTGAGAAGTTTAAGCAGTCCATTTCTTTTTCAAAGCCTAAATCCTCGAACACCGAGTCTGGAGGTGCTTACAAAGAGGATTTGTCAGACTGGAGTACTGTACGCCTAAAGTTTGCACCTGAACCTGGCAAAGTAAGCTTCACTCTCTTTACCATCAGAAAGTATTGTCTGGTTGCATTAGTTGGAAAAGTTGCATCTGTTTCCAAAGATACCATAGTGGTATGCTTATGCAGATACTTTAGATAATACATAATAGGTATCCTATATCGGCTAATATATATATATACTCCTTATAATGGTTTGGGCATTTCTCCTCTCCTAAGCTAGCTTTTTGAATGAGTTAGATCTAAGATCTATTTATTCAATATGGTATTAGAGCTACCAGTTGGTCCACCTGCAGATGTTCCGTCATGCAAAATTCATGCTCCAGGTTTACCGCATGTGTTCGGCCCTAGACATGAGGGGGTTTGTTGAGATATCCCATATATATGCTCCTTATAATGGTTTGGACATCTCTCCTATCTTGAGCTAGCTTTTGGGATGAGTTAGGCTCAAGGTTCATTTATTCAACATGGTATCAAAGCCACCAGTTGAGCCACCCACATATGTCCAATCCTACAAAATTCACGCTCTAGGTTTCTTGCTTGTGTTCGGCTCTAGACGTGAGAACGTGAGGGGGTGTGTTAATATATATATATATATATATATATATATATATATATATATATAATGGCTTGGGCATCTCTCCTCCCTTGAGCTAGCTTTTGGGATAAATTAAGTCCAAGACCCATTTATTCAACAATAGGTACTTGAATGACTGTAATTTAGTCAAGTTAAAATGGTACAAAGATTATAGTATAACTGTGAGAATTTAAAATATATTACCCTCCTGTTTAAAGAATCTTTTATATTGGTAGAGTTAAGTTTTTCACTTCTTAAATCATAACAAGATCAAATGTTTCGCCAAGAAGATCCAAATGATTATGTTGTGCATGATCCTCTTGTGGAGAAGGGGAAAGAGAAATTTAACTGGATGCAAACCAAGCAAAAGAGAGGAGAACGAGAATGGACCGACAAATCTCTTAGTTTCATCCTTATTCCTGCATGTTATTTCATGAGTCCATTTATGTGCTAAAAACAATAAAAAAGGAAAAATTCTCAATCATGCTGGCTGACCATTCCCTCAAGAAAATGGGGAAGCTGAAGGTGCATTGTTGGCCTGCAATTCACTCCTGTACTTGGTAGGATCATTGACCTGGAAGAGCAACTTTGTCAGCAAAAGATGTTCCTAGACAGAGGCGTATTACCAAAGGTATTGGGTATTTTGCTTCTTACGCTATTTATTATCTTCTTAACTTATACCAATTAACTTTTCATCCATTGTACATAACTACATATCTTGGCTAAAGGCACCATAGTCTGTATGGGTTTAGGAGTCAAATTGCGTGTCTGAACAGTTGTTTGTCTCATTGGTGTGTATATTTCAGACTTTTTGGATGTTGGCCAACCCCACTAATTTATTTCTGAAATATCAAAAACTTGCAATATTTTCCTTAATTAATGCTCGTTTAGAAGAGAAATTTCTGTGGTTGACCATGGGAATAGGAATCCAAAGTATGTATAGTTTAGACTTTAGACTCTTAAAATTGGATTAATAACATAAATGATGTCAATTCTTTATTATTATGTTGCAAATTGATACCGAATCTTTTAATTGTTGCAAATTAATATCAATTTTTTTTAAAAGGTTGCAATGGGGTATCCAAGTCTAATTTTCGTCAAAAAAAATAATGTGGTAGTTGGAAAATACCATTTCCTGTGATGTGGTAGGCTAACTGGCAGCCACATAACCTTTTTTACGGGAAATTGTATTTAGGTATCACATTGTAATTTTTTCAAAAGATTTCTTAACAATTTGCAATATAATGATAACATTTATATTGTTATTGTATTTAGGTATCACATTGTAATTTTTTCAAAAGATTTCTTAACAATTTGCAATATAGCGATAACATTTATATTGTTAACCCTTAATAATTATTTAAAGGAGCCTGAATCCGTGCAAAAAGCACCTTGTAATTGTTGACCACCTGAAGTTTCAAGTTTCAACTTTTATTTTGCGGCGGATAGCTGGGATTCTTGCTTTCACACTGCAGAAAAACTAGGCTGCAAAATTTTGTTGGATTTCAGGGCAATCTAGTTGTATCTTTTTCAAACATTTAGGCATGTAAAACATTGTTCTACCAACTAGGAAATTTGCTCTAAGCTTTATTCTCTCTTCCTAGTTTTTACTGCCCCTTTTTGAATTTAGATAGGCCTCTTTGCTAGTGGCTTGGTCAAAAGCAGTAGTGGTTTATGTTGAATTTATTAGCATCTTCATGAGTGCTATGATATCATGTTCCTGGAAATATATGTTTTCCTTGCATTATTACACCAACCATAATAGACAACGAAGACAATTCCTACTTTTTTTTAATTATTATTATTATTGTAGCATCATCTCGTTAATTAAATCTTCTAGGAGAATAATGATGGAAAAGTAGAGAAATTTTTAGATAGATTAAGTCTACTATGTTATTAATAAACTAATCTAATCAGTTAATTGATATGCATTTAATTGTTTTATTTTCGTTGGTTGATGTGAATATAATATGCATATATGTCAATAAATTATTGGATTAATCTATGGATGACATGGTAGATTTAATTTACCTAAAAATTTCTCGGAAAAGTACTTTAATTGTTGAACATTATTGAATTGTATTTCATGAGTTTGTTCACATGGACAGATTAATAATTTATCAGATTGAACTTGTCTGTATAATGCTGAGCCTCATTTAGTTTGTCATTACTTGTCGAATTAATTTATTAATTTATTTATTTTTCCTGATTCGAATTAAGTATGGTTTCATTTTTAAAACATTATTATTATTATTATTATTATTAGAAGCAACCAACTGCGAGATGGGGATATGAGGTTTTGGTCAATTTGTTAAATACTTAATTTTGGATGATTTTTTATTTACTTCCATATACAGTATCAAATATTCTACTTGCTCCTCTGCCCCTTTTCTTTTTCTTTACTGTCACGTCGTGTGTCATTTTTCAACAAAACTCATTTTTTTAAAGCATAAAGACATTATAATGTTAAAACATTAAAATTTCATGGGACAATAACACATTCTTTACAAGAGAAATCTTCCAAAGCACACAACAGATTCGTATTAGAACCAAACGTTCCCATCAGGGGAAAAAGAAAAATTGCATCCCAATCCCATTGTTAAAAATTAAAATCAGGTACTCTGACCCTAAGACTATTTATAATCCATGTCAGCATATGACCCATCTGATAATTGGACCCACATGGCCTAAGTGGCCCATACTTGGCATAGCAAATATAACAAAAACCCAAACCGTGTAATCCCAAGTCACCGTCCCACACCTACCGTCACCACCCCAATTTGTTCAAAAGTCTAAAATTTTTGTACCCTTCAAACCCCTGTTCACACCTGCATTAGTCTTTTCTGGTAATAAAACAATTCAGCTTTTATTTTTAAAAATATATTATAAAATTTTCCAAATTTAGTTTTATTTGTTATCTGATTTTTTATTTTTGCTGTTAAAGGAAAATAAAATATTAAATTTGTATTTTTTTATCTGAAAAAATATCTAAAGAAATTTTAATATTAATAATTTGATATCAAAATATTAAAAATTTGTAAAGTTCGCTAATAAAATATTTTATTAAAATATAACAGAGAAATCTTTTAGTTAATTGAATCAAATTTGAATAATTTCATAATTTATTTTTAAAAAATAAAAAAAACTAATTAGTATATTTAATTAAATTTTAAAAAATATATTAATAATTTACTGTAAATATTATTTTTTTTAAAGCCTAAAATGAAGTGGCACTTCTTCATCATCGTATCTTAAAAAGTTATAACCTTTTTTCATCCGAAGTATTGTAAAGATTTATTTTGTATGTATCCAATTATGCATTAAATCTTGCAGTGTTTGATCAAACCCAGTTGTCATTTAGTGTGTTCCAATCAAAACGCGTAATGGGTTTGAGATAGAATTGAGGGATTGATGGATTGCCGCCTAATAATAAGTTCTAACCTTTTTTCATCCGAAGTATTGTAAAGATTTGTGACCTTACCAAATTTTAGTGTTCAAGAATTTTAATTCATATAAAACTCGGCCATTATTGTCAATGGAGGTGTTCACACTTGGCTCACAAATTCTTTGAAAAGCCAACAACAAGAAGACTTTCCTATTTCTTCTGCCACCCCCCCGCCCCCTGTTTGGAAATTTTTTTTTTTCCAATTCTTTGATTCGTCTTCTATTGTATGAATCTCCCTTCTTTAGAAAACCAAGGAGACTACTTATCCTTTGTCTATAGCTTGCTTGAATCCTCCCTTAGCCAAATGAAGGAAACCAAAAACACGAAGAAAAGGCCAAGAAAAGATAGTGGAGAAAGCGATGAGGATGGTAATAATTCGTTTGAAGAAGAGAGCAATAACAGCAGTAAGAAGAGGAAGGAATTAAAGGGTATAATCACATCATTGATGTTATTAGAAGAGCAAGAAAAGAGTGATCAAGAAGAGCATAACATGGCCTTTTATGAAGAGAAGCAATTGCTCGAAGCAAACCACAAGAAAACGACCAGAACCATGGTTGACTATTATTCTGATCTTCAAGATTACTATTCAGAAATTGAAGAAACGGACAGAGTGAAGCGCAAGAAGTCTCGTGCAATAGCTGGTGCTGTTGCTGCTTCTGCTGCCTCTAATGGGCTCGCCGATAAAGGAACTAGCGATGCAAAGCAAAGGAGTGGTGGTGGTCAACACAGAAGGTTATGGGTTAAAGACAGAGACAAAGAATGGTGGGATGAATGTAACAGGCCAGATTATCCAGAAGAGGAGTTCAAGCAATCGTTTAGAATGAGCAAAGCTACTTTTGAAATGATATGCGATGAGCTTCATTCATTCATAGCCAAAGAGGATACCACTTTGCGAAATGCAATTCCTGTGAGGCAAAGAGTTGCTGTCTGTATTTGGCGATTAGCCACTGGTGAACCACTCAGACTTGTATCCAAGAGGTTTGGTTTAGGTATTTCTACTTGTCATAAATTAGTTCTTGAAGTCTGTGCTGCTATTAGGAATGTCTTAATGCCTAAATATCTACAATGGCCTGATGAGGATAGTTTGAATAAGATAAAGACTGAATTTGAATCAATTTCAGGAATACCTAGTGTTGTTGGGTCTATGTATACTACCCATATTCCTATTATAGCTCCAAAGATTAGT
>CATIWF010008461.1:0-12390 GCA_949630135.1 Balakata baccata | reverse complement strand
AAATTATAAAGGTATAAATTCTGAATTTTCTTTGGTTAAATTAGTTTTAATTGGCACATGTATAATCCATTGATTCGGGTTTTGAAAATTTTTATTTTCCGCTGCGTTATATGTATGTGATACATGATCAAAACCCTTCATTAGGGGTTGTGATATGTTGCAAGATACCGCTCATAACTTGCTCAAGATCAAGTGTTATCAAGGTGGCCAATATAATCGGGAAACGAATGGGTCACACGCATTGAAGATACATAGAGGAAGTAAAATAGGCCACTAGATTGGATGCAAACAGAGAGAGAAAAATCTGGTCCAAACAGTTTCTCGGTCGGGAATCTAACATTCCCGATAGGGATGGCGGTCCCGATGGGGACATACATGTCCCGATCGAAATTTGCTACTGGACTATAATTGCACTTGTTATCGGTCAGGACATGGAATGTCACGACCGGGAACCGCTCGATTTGGACATTTTCCGATCATGACTGACTTCAAAATAAAAAATCTAATTTGATTAGGATTCTTTAAGCGAGGGTTTTGAACCCCAATTGCTCAAGAACTATTAATAGTCCTTTTTCTGACATTTATAATGAGCTACAAACAAAAGAACAAAAGGATTTTCATTCTTCTCTCTTCTCCTTTGCATCATCTCTTGTTCCTTTGCATCATCTCTAGCTAGCACAAGCGATTGTATAAAACCTATAGCCAAAAGGTTTTCTTCTTTGTATTCTTCATGTGTACTATCATTAGAGGCGATCTTAGGAAGGATTACTGTGGTTTGCGACAATTGGGTAAGGCAAAACGAAGTTCGTAAGCTTTGATATAAGGTAATCTTCTTCAAACCTTTTACGGTTGGATAATTGGTTAAAACTACATAGGTTGTTCTATTAATTTGGGATTACAAAATTTTAAATTCCCCTGCATTTGTGTATCTGATATGCATGAGTAATCCCAATAGTGGCATTAGAGCCTCCCTATGGTTGTCTTAATCAATTTTAATTTGAGTAATGATAAGTTTGCATGAAAATTGGATTTAGGGTTCTTAAAGTTTAATGAGATTAAATTTGACCAATTTTGTTTTCACTATTATTAATCTATTCATGTGATGTTTCTGGGATTAATGAGAATGAATGATTTGATACAAATTGGATTTGTATGATTAATTGTTTGGCATTATGTTTTGATTGTTAAAACTAGGGTTTTAAATTGATTAATATGATTAAATCCTTGATTTCCACGATATGTTCTATAATGACTATTTATTTGATAAACATATGAACCCGAAAACATGTTTAGAACATTGGTTTAGTTTTTGGAACAGATTGAACGAAGTTTTGAAAGAGTTTCCCGACCAGGACACTACCTAGTTCCAGTTTCTATTTTAATTTGTAATTTCAATTTTTGAGCACCTTTAAATTCATGAAAATTATGATTTTGTGGATAATTTTGGTATTTTATAAATATGTCACATTGTTAATTTAATTCCTCCTGATTCCATTTTAATTCCAGAACTTGATTGATTTGTTTTTGGATGTTTTGGGATTGGTCGCTAGTCTGAGATTGTACTTCAAATTGGGTTAAGCTAATCCATAGATACCCAGATAGATGATATACTCTCTAGAATTATTAGGAATTTCAAATTTGATTTGATATGGAATTAAGTTAATACTAGTTTGACTAGATTTAGACATTATGTAATAATTAAATTGTTTAATTATTTGATATCAAGATTAAGGTGATTTAATTTGGAATTAATTTCTGGAAAATTTTTTTTTTAATTGATAATGTGATTATGAAATTAAATCTAGAGTGAAATTATATGATAAAAGGAAATCATGATATGACCGAATGGGACCCGAATTTTAATTTTCTAGATTACCTTATTTTATATTAGAGAATGCATTCTAAGGGTATATGAGTGCATGATAGATGATTATGGACTATACTAATGTGATTGAGCATGCATGAATTTTATTTTATATTTGGTAAATAGGGCTTGTGTGTCTTGCCTATCTCTATGCTCTCTTGTATTTCTCTTCTCATCTTATTCCCCTCAAATGTAAATTGAAGTTTTCTGATTTTAATATTGTGTGATTAGATTACATAGAATTAGATTAGGATTGGAGTGCAAGGAGCAAGAAGCTGGGAGGTGGTGCCAATATACAAGAAGACTTAAAATATGATTTTGAATTCTATTTTAGGTTGTAATTCATGCATCTACCTAGGAGAGACCTAATCAATCTTTCTATGGCTCGAAGGACTGATGTTAGAATGTGCATCGTCATTCTATTTAGTTAAAGTAACTATCATATATATGTCTATGAGATGAATGAATATATGTTATGCATTCAATAATATGATGAGACTTAATTAACAAAATCCCTCGATAAATAAACAATTAAGTTTAACGCCTTCCATTAATATTAGGAGAACCAAAGTTCTTCTAGATGTAGGGTTGTTGAGCACACTCAAGCCCACTCTATAATAATATGTTCGAACCATTGAAATATGATTTCATGATTAATGGATTGGACTTAACTGGTTCCTTTGATTTGTTGAGCACACTCAAGGCCAATGTGGATTGGAGGCGGTGTTGGGCAATGTACATGAGATGTACTTGCATCAATGGTTGATAGCCTAATGATTTGTGCATACATCAATTAGTTGATAGCACAAGTTGGTAGTTGCATGTGAAATGTAATTGTTATGGATAAGATACCTACCAATTAAGGCTTGTTGAGAAAACTCAAGATCATTCTTAAGTTGAAATTGGATGTCAACCCACTAGGAGAACTTCTAATAGGTTCTCTCGAGTTTATAGTGAGGGCTATGAGTTCACGATAAAATAGTGGGAGCCATAATGTGATTATTAAAGACCTAATAATGTATTCATGTACATTTTCTAGCATGTTTTCTTCTACATCTAGGTTGCTAGAATCACCATGTCATCAAATATGAATTTGTGCTCTATCTTGGATGAAAACAAATTGATATGGCCAAATTTTTTGGACTGGCTTAGAAACTTGAGAATAGTTATCAAGGCTAAAAAAATAGGCTATGTCCTTGATGAGCCACTTCTCGATCCCCCTACTACTGATGCTTCTAAAGAGGTTCAAAAAGCATACAAAAAGCATTGAGGCTATGGATGCAAATACCATAGTCTACCATCTTAGGGAGCTTTTCGATAATCAAGCTAGATTTGAATGGTTCGAGATCTCCAAGCAGCTCTTCCGCTTTAAAATAATTGAGGGAACATCTCTAGTGCTGCATGCACTAAAGATAAATAGGTGTATTGAAAGGTTGGGGCAGTTGGGGTTTGTTATGGACCATGATTTAAGTAATGACTTAATTCTCACCAGTTTGCCCGATAGTTATGCACATTTTGTGCTTAACTATAGGATGAATAAGATTACATACACTATTATCGAGCTTATCAATATGCTCAAGACAGCTGAACTATTTGTCAAAAAGGAGGGTAAGGCTGTGATGCTGATGGATTCTTCTAGTTCGAAGAAAAAGAACAAAAAGAAGAAGAAGTAAAAAAAAGCCAAAGGAGGCATGGCCAAAAAGAAGGCAAAAGAGACTGCCCCAAAAGGGACTTGCTTCCATTGTGGTAAGGATGGGCATTGGAAGAGGAACTGCAAAGCCTATCTAGAGAGTCCTTGAAGAAGAAGGCATCTGATACCCCATCTACTTTAGGTATTTTTGTTATTGATATTCACACTGTTTCTAATAATAACATTTAGGTATAGGATACCCATTGTATCTCACACATAAACACTGATATGTAGGGCCTAAAGAACAATATACAGCTCAAGAAGGGAGAGTTGGACCTACGTGTTGAAAATGGAGCAAGAGTTGCTGCCTTAGCTGTAGGAATGTATGTTTTGACCCTTCCAAGTGGGCTTATAATAGAATTAGATAATTGCTTTTATGTTTCAGCATTGACAAAGAATATTAATTCTATTTCTAATTTGGATAGAAGTGGATTTAATTTAGCAATTAATAGTAATAATTGTTCAATAATATTAAATGGTATTCTTTATGGTATTGGAACATTGTGTAATGAAATTTACATTATTGACATGTCTAGTTCTATTTACAATATCGATGACAATAATAAAAGAATAAAAATGGATAAACCCAAAGCATCATATTTGTGGCATTATCGCCTTGGCCATATAAATGAGAGGCACATAACTAAACTATATAAAGATAGTAGTTTGGGGTCATTTGATTATGAATCATATGATACTTGCGAACCTTGTTTGTTAGGCAAGATGACAAAATCACCTTTTAGTAGAAAGGGTGAACGTGTAACTGAGCTGTTGGACCTAATACATTCAGATGTATGTGTCCCAATGTCTACACACGCTAGAGGTGGTTGTCCCCAACTCATTACCTTCATTGATGACTATTCACGATTTGGGTATGTGTATCTTATGAGATACAAGTCTGATGCATTTGAAAAGTTCAAAGAATTCATACATGAAGTAGAGAAATAGCTTGGCAAAAGTATTAAAACACTCATATCTAATCGAGGTGGTGAATACTTGAGCTAAGAGTTTCGAGTTTATCTAAGAGATAATGAGATTTTATCCTAATGGACTCCCCCTTTCATGCCATAACACAATGGTATGGCTTAAAGTAGAAACCGAACCTAGTTGGACATGGTAAGGTCTATGATGGGATATGCAGAACTCCCTAAGTCCTTTTGGGCAAATGCACTAAAGACTGCTGTTTACATTTTAAACAAGGTCCCTTCTAAGTCAGTTGATCTTACACCACATGGGATGTGGAATAAGAAGAAGCATGTTCTTTCTCATTTGAAAGTATGGGGTTTTCCAGATTATGTGAAGTGGACAATGTCAGATAAGCTTCAGGCTAAATCCAACCAATGTTTGTTTGTAGGATATCCTAAAGAAACAATTGGATATCAATTCTACAATCCTTTGGAGCAAAAGGTGTTTATTTCAAAGCATGCTACCTTTTTGGAGAAATAGTTTCTTCTTGAAAAAGTTAGTGGGAGCAAGATTGAACTTGAAGAAGTTCAAGATGCTCTAACAGACCTAGATCAACTGCCTGAGCTTGTTATTGATGGAGATGAAATAACAGCTGCACCTATTGATACACAAGATCTTTGTAGATCTAGTAGGATTTATTATACTCCTGAGAGATATGGATTTCTCTTAGGCAATCAAAACGATATCTTGCTCATTGAGGATGTTGAGCCTACTAGCTATGAAGAAGTTCTGAAGAGTTCAGAATCCGATAAATGGCTAAAGGCCATGCAATTAGAAATGGATTCCATGTATGAAAACTAGGTATGGACCTTGGTTGACCCACTTGAGGGGATAAAGCCCATAGGGTGCAAATGGGTCTTCAAGAAGAAGGCCAATATGGAGGCTAAGGTGGTTACTTATAAAGCTAGACTGATAGCTAAGGGTTATTATCAAAGGTAAGGAATTGACTATGGCAATACTTTTAGTCTAGTGGCTATGCTTAAATCCATAAAGATATTCCTAGCCATTGCTGCTCATGATTATAAGATATGGCAAATAGACGTGAAGACAGCTTTCCTTAATGGAAATCTTACTGAGGATGTGTATATGACACAACCAAAAGAAATCACATCCATAGATGGCCTAAAGGTATGCAAGCTCCATAGATAAATTTATGGATTGAAGCAAGCATCCTAGAGCTGGAATATTCGGTTTGATGAGACAATTAAAGAGTTTGGTTTCTCAAAAAATCTAGATGAACCTTTGTATATAAGAAAGTTAGTTGGAGTGTAATCGTTTTCCTTATATTATATATGGATGACATATTAGTTATAGGAAACGATGTCTCAGTCCTTCAAACTGTTAAGGTTTGGCTTTCCAAGAATTTCTCCATGAAAGACCTTGAAGATGCAACCTATTTCTTGGGGGTAAAGATCTGTAGAGATAGATCTAAGAATTTGCTTAGTCTTTCTTAGTCTACATATATAGACAAGATGCTAAAAAGATTTAGCATGAAACAGTCTAAGAAAGAGTTTATTCCTATTGCACATGGGATTATTCTTTCAAAGTTTATGTGTCAAAAAATAGAAGACGAGAGGACTCTTACAAGTTTGATCCCATATGCTTCGGCTATAGGATCAATCATGTACACTATGATATATACTAGACCCGATGTGTCATATGCTCTGAGTGTCATGAGCAGGTACCAGTCGGACCCCGATAAGGGTCATTGGGTGGCTGTCAAGAATATTCTTAAGTACTTAAGAAGGACTAAGCATGTTTTCTTGGTTTATGGAGATAGAGATCTTGAGGTAAGCGAGTATATAGATGACTACTTCCAGACTAATAGGGTTGACTCTAAGTCCCAATCAGGCTATGTGCTCATATTAAATGGTAGTGCAGTCAATTGGAAGAGTTCTAAATAGGAAATGACTACTAATTCAACGATTGAAGTAGAGTACATTGCAGCTTCTGAGGCACCTAAGGAAGCGGTTTGGATAAAAAAGTTCATCATAGAGCTAGAAGTGGTTCTTAGCATTATTGATATGATACAGCTGTATTGTGACAACAATGGAGCCATTGCGCAAGCACATGTTTAGATTCTAATCATATGTTAATGATAATTTCATCATAGCAATGGTGTAAATATCCTTGGACTTGAGGTGCTCAAGGTTATCTTGGATACTGATCCTGTACTTTGATTCCATTCCTTATTGCCTCTGAGAGAGGTCACTCATAGGGTGGTGATTGCGTACAGTTTGAGATATTCGAAGATAGTTGGGTAACCAATAGGGATTCATCGCTCCTATTAGAAGGAGAGTATATTGACCACTTGTCGGGATCATTACTCGGGAAACTTTAGCCAAAGTAGGATTGTCTTGAAGAAGGTCTTCAGAGATATATCTTTATGAGTATTGAGTCTCGGTGAAAAGTACTAACATAACTTGGACTAGATGTGACATAGTCAGTCTAGTAGGAGCTGACACTTATACCATACTCTAAACCGAGTGGGATATAGTGAGGGTGAAAGAACGAATTGCATATATATTATCTATAGAAAGGTTCGTAGTCAAAACCACCAACTTTCCAGTCAATTGAGGGTCATGATGTGTTGCTCAAGATCAGTGTTAATCTTAATGGCTAACATAACTGGGAACTTAATAGGTCACACACATTGAAGATACGCAGAGGAAGTAAAATGGGCCACTGGATTATATCCAATCGGAGGGAGAAAAATTTGGTCTAAACAGTTTCTAGGTCGGGATTGTAACATTTCCGACTAGGATGAAGGTCCCGATTGGAATTTGCTATGGGACATGGGATGTCACGATCGGGAACTGCCCGATTTAGGTATTCCCAACTGAAAAATGTGTCTCGATCAGACTGACGTCAAAATAGGAAATCTAATCTGATTGGGATTCTTTGAGCGAGGATTCCGAACCCTAATTGCTCAAGGACTATAAATAGTCACTTTTCTAACATTTAGAGTGAGCTAACAACAAAAGAATAGAAAGGTTTTCATTCTTCTATCCTCCTTTGCATCATCTCTTGCTAGTACAAGAGATTATGCAAAATCCATAGCTAAAAGGTTTTCTTCTGCGTATTCTTCTCGTGGACTATCGGTATAGGTGATCCTAGGAAGGATTACAGTGGTTTGCGACAACCCAGTAAGGCGAAACAAAGTTTAGAAGCTTTGATATAAGGTAATCTTCTTCAAACTTTCTATGGTTGGATAATTGGTTAAGACTACATAGGTTGTTCCATTAATTTGGGATTACAAAATTTTAAATTCCACTGTATTTATGTATTTGATATGCTTGAGTACTCCCAACATTGTGTTGCTAGATACCACTAATGGCTTGCTCAAGATCAAGTGTTGATTTGAGTGGCCAATATAACTGGGAACCTAATGGTTCACACGCATTGAAGATACGTAGAGAAAGTAAAATGGGCGACTAGATTGGATCTAAATAGAGGGAGAAAAGTCTGGTCTAGATAGTTTCTTGGTCGAGAATCGAATATTCCCAATAGGGAGGAACGAGACATATATGTCTCAGTTGGTACTTGCTATTGGACCATAATTGTACTTGTTCCCGATTGGGACATGGAATGTCCCGACCGGGAACCGTTCGATTTGGGCATTTCCTGATCGGGACTAATATCAGAGTAAGAAATCTAATTTGATTATGATTTTTTGAGTGAGGGTTTCGAACTGTAATTGCTCAAGGACTATAAATAGTCTCTTTTCTAACATTAAGAGTGACTACCAATAAAAAACAAAAAGGTTTTTCGTTCTTCCTTCTTCTCCTTTGCATCATCTCTTAGTAGCATAAGGATTGTACAAAATCCATAGCCAAAAGGTTTTCTTCTTCGTGTTCTTTGTGTGGAATATCGTTAGAGGTGATATTAGGAAGGATTACTATGATTTGTATAGCCCAATAAGGTGAAACGAAGTTTGGAAGCCCTAGTATAAGGTAATCTTCTTCAAACCTTCTATGGTTGGTTAATTGGTTAAGGCTAAATAGGTTATTCCGTTGTTTAGGGATTATAAAATTTTAAATTCTGCTGAGCTTGTATATGTGATATGCATGGAGTAATCCCAACATACATATCATAGTATATGATTGATCAAGTAGTCGAAGCATATGGAATCAAACTCATAGAAGTCCTCTCATCCTGTGTCTTTGGACACATATTTCGAAAGGTTAATCCCTTGGGTCATGGGAATAAATCCTTCCTTAGACCGTTCCATGCTATTCCTCTTTAATATCTTATCTATGTATGTAGACTATAAAAGACCAAGCAACCTCTTGGATTTATCTCTATAGATCATAATCCCCAAGATTTGGTTGTTTCTCTGATGTCTTTCAAGGAGAAGTTATTTGACAGCCAAATCCTTATGGATTGAAGAATCGAGACGTTGTTTTCCATGAGTAGTATGTCATCTACATACAACATAAGGAAGATGAATGCACTCATACTAACCTTCTTGTATACACAAGGTTCATCTAGATTTTGGTGAGAAACCAAACTATTTGATTGTCTCATCAAAGTGGATGTTCCAACTCTTAGAGGTTTTGCTTACTTCCTTACTTTCATTGATGATTATTCATGATTTGGATATGTGTATCTCATGAGATACAAATATGAAGCCTTTGAAAAGTTCAAGGAATTTAGAAATAAAGTAGCAAAATAACTTGGTAAAAGTATTAAAACACTAAGATCTAATTGAGATAGAGAATACTTAAACCACAAATTTTAGGGATATCTAAGGGATAATGGGATATTATCCTAGTGGACTCCACTTTATATGCCATAACACAATGGTGAGGCTAAAAGGATAAATTGAACATTGTTGGACAAGGTTAGGTCAATGATGAGCTTTGCAGAACTCCATAAGTCATTTTGGGGTTATGCATTAAAGACTATTGTTTACATTTTAAACGGTGTCCCTTCGAAGTTGATTGATATTTGGAATAACAAGAAGCCCATATTTTCATACATAAGAGTTTGGAATTGTCCTGCTTATATAAAGTGGACAATGTCGGACAAGCTTGAAGCTAAGTTTGACCAGTGTCTATTTGTGGAATATCCAAAGGCTTCATATGGATATCAGTTCTACCACCCCTTGAAACAAAAAGTGTTTGTTCAAGACATATTACCTTCTCAGAGAAATAGTTTCTTCTAAGAGGAGATAATAGGAGTAGAGTTGAACTTGAAGAAGTTCAAAATGCTAAAGCAATTACAGATCAACTGCTTAAACCCAAAGCTGATACTCATATAGATGTAGTGATAGCTACACCTTTTGATATATAAGATCTTTGCAGATCAAGTAGGATATGTATTATTTTAGAGAGATATGGATTTTTCATCAGTGAATAAAAAGACGTATTTCTCATAGAATATAATTAGCCTAGGACCTATGAGGAAATTTTGAATAGTTTAGATTCTGACAAATGGCTTATAACCATGAGTCAGAAATGGATCCATGTCTGAAAACTAGGTATAGACCTTGGTCAACCCACCTAAAGAGATAAAACCTATTGGGTGTAAGTAGGTTTTCAAGAAGAAAACCAATGTGGAGGGTAATGTGGTTACCTACAAAACTAGGCTGGTATAAAGGATATCATCAAAGATAAGGAATTGACTGTGATAAAAATTTTAGTCCTATAGCCGTGCTTAATCCATTAGAATACTCCTACTAGCCATTATTACTCATTATGATTATGAATATATGGCAAATGGATGTGAACATGACTTTCCTAAATGGATGTGCTCATTTACATTTTCTTTATAAGGACCGGTTGAGAATGTGGTGTTTCCTATATACTTTAAAGGGTAGGGCAAAAGATTGGCTGATGACATTGCCTCTTAACTCCCCATGTCTCGTCTCCGGCCTTTGCGAAATTTAGTTTGACACTAAATAGCCCCAAAATTGCCCGCATTCTGTGCCACTTCCTAGAAGCATAAAACATAATGAAAAGAAACTAAATTTAGAGAAAACTAACAATAAAAACTAACAACAAATGCACAATAGACATATACAATTAACACTATAAATGAACGTCACATCAAATTTCCCGACACTTAGTCGTTGCTTGTCCCCATGCAACTCCTACTGATGAAAGATAATAATAACACACTTGACTCAAAATACAAACGAACCACTCTGTGCCTCGCCCTATCATCAACCTTTCTAAGATTCACTAATATAGCCATAATACCAAGAATGTAAGCTCCAATAGCAATTATGCCTAACCCAAACTTAATTCCAATTCCATACTTGCATTTAAAAACAAATTAGCATGATCATATTGCACTTTCCAAACCAAGATGCAGACAATCCTATCAAGCTAGTCAATTGCACACAATAAAAGGAAATGTGCGAATTTCCCCACACTAGTCCTCTCATGTCTCTCAATCTCTCAAGTGTTTAGGCTAATATTCAAACAATCCGTCATTCAAAACATAGTAAGCACTTCCATAAGTTTGCACTCTAATCCAATCTTTACAGCTTACAATATTGCTAAGACACATATCTAGAGGTCTTTATAGGGTTGTAACATGGTTTGGGTGAAAAGGTGGGTAAAAACGGGATATAAGGCTAAATAATCACAAGAAACCAACAATCAACTACAAACTATCATTTCGTCCAACTTCCTACAGTCACATGGTGAATTCATCTCCATATAACAACAAAATAATTCACATATTCACTTACCGATATTCGCAACTCAATGTAGATTATATTTGTATCATTTTCTTTTTCTCTTTCTCTTCTCTTGTTTTTTCTCTTTTTTTTTTTTTTGATACAGACATTGAAATGACTAAGTAATTGTTGTCCATTCTTGAAAATTCACCAATAACGGATAAGAGTATGAACTATAGAAAGCTTGCTTGTTATTTGTAATCCCTAATCGCTACTAGCTCTAATGATCATGCGTAATCATGATGGAAAAATAATGAGTGGCATGAATTGGGTAATTAAAGCGTGGGTTTATCAACAAAGAATAGTCAAGGCTCAACTTGGGTTGACTAAGGCATAAAATTGGGTAAGGCTTAAAAAACAAGTTAAATAGGGTAATCCTAATTGCCTCTATCATCTAAGTGTCTTAACAATAAAAATTGCGGCCTCAATCAACATTTGAGTGCAAATTCTATATTAATCAAGCCATGTTTGAATACAATCACACAAAAGGAAAGAAAAGAGCTTGAAAATAGTGCTAGTTCTATTAAGGCTCAAAAGCTCATGAAAGAAAGAAAAGGGAGTTTTGCAAGTGTAGGATATTTCGCACATAACTAGTATCACATACAAACTCCTAGCTCAACAAAATTACTAACGCTCTATAAGTAAAAGAATCAATTCAGCCATGCTAAAAGGCATTCAATTGGAAGTATGGTTACATAATTAAATTCATTTTGGACCAATTACTCTTGTTACTCGATTCTCGATACCTTTAGCATTCTTTCATAAGCTATCATAGGAGAATTAAGCAAATCAAGCTAAGCGATCAAGTGGTTTAAACAAAACAAACATACCAAAAAGAATGCAATAAACAAACATGTCATGAAAGCAAACAAGATGAAACACGCAAAAGAAACAAACTAGAACAAAAACAAACCAACCAACATGTTAGAGATGTGCCCAAAAGGCAATCGCCTTAAGCAGTTAGTGTACACATTCATAAAGGCATATTTTCATTATATTAGTATTCATTTGCATATGAATTGATCTAGATCTTAAACTGAATAATGAAAGTCTATGATATGAAACATAGCATGAAAGAAATCATGATGGGATCATGATAATGAGATTCCTATCATGTGTAATTATATTAGTATCTAAATTATCCCTAGTCATAGGATTAACAGGACGGGACATTGTTGATCC
>CATIWF010008457.1:0-14291 GCA_949630135.1 Balakata baccata | reverse complement strand
TTTGCTACAACCCAACAAGGTGAGAAGTTGAAGAAAAATCAAGAAATTATAAAGGTATAAATTCTGAATTTTCTTTGGTTAAATTAGTTTTAATTGGCACATGTGTAATCCTTTGATTCGGGTTTTGAAAATTTTTATTTTCCGCTGCGTTATGTATATGTGATACATGCTCGAAACCCTTCATGGGGAAACTACATTAGTTTGCTGGTCTTAGGTTTAATCATGTTTAGTAGGCTTAAATAAGGGGTTGACAGATTTATGTCTTTTAAAAGAGTCTATTAGTTTCCATTTGGGATATAATTAGATTAGTTTCCATTTGGGATATAATTAGATTAGTTTCTATTTGGGATATGATTTGATTAGTTTCCATTTGTGTTTAGGCTTTATTAGTTACCAAAATCATTAAGGAAAATCTTGAAAAGGCTATAAATGTGCCTTGGACTAATGGTAGGGCAAATTTTGAAGTTTCTAGTCCAAAAAGGTTGTTTTGCTTTTATCTTTGTGTTCTTGTGTCGATTGCATGTTTTAAGGAACATTCAATAGATTGATCACCTTCTTGTGGAGTGTTTCAAAATTGGAATTCAGAAACAAATTTTCTTTATTCTAATTCTTGATCATCTTATCTAAGTAATTTGACTTCTAGCCTTCTTAGGGGTTGTTGCTGAATTGAGTTTTGGGGTTTTCATGTTAATGCTCTGGGGGTTCATATATATAAAGGTGTTCTCAAGCTTATTCATGGAGGTTTCATATCATGATGGATTAAGGCTTGTTGAAACTTCTTAGATCAAGACCTTGTTATAGGACCTTGAGGCCCGCTAAAAGGACTAGAGACCTCTTGAGCTTGATCCTTGCCTTTTTGGTCCTTTTGTTGAATCCTTGAAACTTGGTGTATAGGCTGCTCCATGTCATTGATTCTCATCAGATTGGATGTTCCAACTCTAAGATGCTTGCTTCAATCTATAAATGGATCTTTGAAACTTGCACACATTTTCACCATCCTCATCACGCCCACTAGGTAGGGCTTAGTTGTCATAAGAGTGTGTAAGTGATATATGGGATTATATAAGAGGAATATTGTGTATGAAGACTTATTTGAGGTTTATGCATGGTCTTTAGGTAAAGGTTGGCTTAAGTTTGGTGTTTAGGGTCAAGAAGGCACCAAAAAGTGAGCTGTGAGATAGTCACAGCCGTGACTGTTGAAGTGAAGTGTTTTGAATTTGAGTATCACACTCATGACTAGGAGAGTCACGGGCATAATTGGTCTTGTATAAATAGGTTTCTTCGTTTCTCTTTTATTTTAAAACACGCCCAGCATCCTCTAAACCCTAGCCTCTGTCTCTAATCTCTGCAATACCTTTTCCTATCCCTTTCCAAGAGTTTTCTACCCATAAAAACACAAGATTAACCTTAGATTTGAGTTATTCAAGAGATTTGAGAGAGAGAAAGATAAAGAAGAGAAGTTGGGTGAGAGAAAACTTAGAGCTTAAAGAGGGATTTTAGATTCTCTTGCTAACAACCCTGTTTTTTGTCTTTAAGAGGTAAGGAAACATTTTTTTATGAAACATATTTTCTCCATCTCTTTTCTTTAACTTTGGGTTTGTTGATGTGGTTGCCCCGAAATGGTAATGACCCATTTGTGTATGGGCATGTGATAGAGTGGTTTTTGGGGTTTTCTTGAGGAAAGACCTTCTATGAGGTTGGATTAAAGTTGTGAACATGTTTTTGGAAGGGTTTGAAGGATTAAAAGAATTAGCTTGAATATGTTTAGGTGAGGTTGAGTTTTATGTTTGATCTAAGGTTGATTTAAATGTTGATTGGATCAGTTGTAAGCGTAAAGGTAGAACCTTTGGGTTAGAGAGTGATCATGAGGCAAGTTTCGTGTTGTGAGTCTCATGGATGTAAGATTTTGTGCTAGACAATTTTAGTATTTCTGACATTGGTGCAAAAGGAAGGAATCTACCACAAGTAGGGGACTGAGCTTTATCCGGGTTGTGGGATCAAGGAGCACTTTTTGTAGAGGATTGTATATATTCTCAATACAATCTTTATGAGTTTATTATATGAATGCATGATCAATTATGTTAATGCTTTTATTGATGTGTTATAAATGTTGAATTGAGAATATGAATGGTAGTTATTAATGATATGGAAATAAATGAAATGGAGGGTAGTTTATTATCTTTAAGACACTTAAATGAGACTGTCGAACATTAAATGTGCCATTAAAGGAAGTAAAGGAATTGATAACATGGTTGGTGTGTGTGGAAACAAATGAAATAAATGAAGCAGTTGCTAGTGTTTGGTTATGGCATTTAATGTTTATGTGTATAATGTTTAAGTGTTTGTGTTTGATATGATATGAATGTTGGTATGTTCTCTACTTCAAATGTGTTAAGAATGTTACTAGGAATGGCTACAATTGGCAATCCTTAGAAACTTGTGTGTGTTGTTCATGAATGGTGTTGATTAAATTCAGGTAAAGAGAGATTTCCCAGAGCCACGGTTGTGACTCCACAGTCACGCCCATAACACAATTGTCAAGTGAGGTACATATTGGTTCACAATCTAGCCCACGACAAGGTAGGTCATGAACCAAGCCATGACTACCTGTACAGGATGGTTCTACTACTTGTTTTGATAAGGAATAATGATGACTTTGGATTGTCTAATGTGTGATATTTTTGGATGGGTGCTTTTAGGCCCAAAAAAAAAAGTAGAATTTAACATGGTACCATGGTTGGAGGTCATGGTAGGTTAAGGCCTGGTATTTGGACGCTCTTAGTTTTTCTAGTTGAGGTGGCTTGAGGCCCGATATATGGGCATTTTCAACTTGGGAAGCTCAATGGAGCTTGGAATGTTTGGAACTTGTACGTGTTATGTTATTTTCATGAGATGATTGTGGTTATCTTTGTTATATATATATATATATATATATACACACATAACAAAGAAACCACCACTTACCATGCCTTTATCACTATATATATATATATGTGTGTGTGTGTACCCTAAGCAAGGTATACTTAGCATGTGGTGTTTTGTCTCACACGCAATTTTGGAGCGCTTGAAGAGTTGACAAAGAGGACAAGCCTGTCGAAGAGTTAAAGGACAAACCTTAGGGTTGGTGATATGCTCATTACATCTCTTTTGATTTTGGTTTTTATATTATGGGTTCCGTGTTATTGCACTTGTATATGCCTTGCGCATTAAGGACATGTAAATTTGTAATTGTTCATATTTTGTAAAGCTTTGGCTAATTAAGTAATTACATTTTATTTTGGGGTTAATTACATTCATAGGCACTAAACTTTGTATTACTTGCACTTAAATTACAATTTTTGTTTTTTAAAACTAAAATCACTTAACTTTATAAATTATTGTAGAAAAATCGTCGCCAATCAATTTTGATGAGTTGTCAACCGGAAAGCTGACATGGCAGCCGGATTTTGCCGTGTTACTTGACATGCGGGACGTAGTGACATGTCAGATGCCAGATAAACGCTACATCAGATTTTTGAATGGGTTAAAAATTAAACTGATTAATTAAAAAATGGCATATGTGGTGCCTATTTGGTATCTAACGTGTCATTATGTCCCGTGTGTCAAGTGGCTTGGCAAAATCCAGTTGCCATGTCAACTTTCCAGCTGATATCTCGTCAAAAATAGTCTGCAGTGATTTTTCTACAATAATTTATAAAGTTCAGTGATTTTAGTGTTACAAAACAAAAAATTGTGATTTATATACAAGTAATACAAAGTTCAGTGACCATAGATGTAATAACCCTTCTATTTTGCTAAAATATGGAAGTTTTTATTTGAGCATGTTTGGATATTTTATCTTTTATCAAGTCATCATGGCGATGGTGCATAAACATGTTTCTATTTGATCATGTTTTAAAGCTCATGGATGGTAGTATCCTTTGGTATAATTAGAAGAATTATAGTTATATTGAGAGTGTTACATTTTGGTATTAGAGCATAGATTTAGGCGATTCTAGACCTAAGTGGGGGTATAGGTGTATCATGTGAAACTAGTTTGTCCTATATGACTTTGACAAGGGCTTATTCTGTCAACTCTTAGGGTATATGAGCAAGTATAGAGGGTGATCCAAACGACATGGAGGAGAGCAATGGTCCTCCCACTCATAGTAGCCTTCAGTTAGATTATCGGGTCAGGGTCAAGATCCATTGTTGTAGAATCTAATGACTCTTTTATAGCATTTAGTGCAAGCAGTGGCACCACTACAGCACCGTTGCCACCTCCATCACCACCTCCATTGAAGCTTCAATATGATAAGCTAAGGAAGTTTGAGGCGACAAGTTTTGTGGATAGTAAGGACACAGTTTCAGCTAAGTTTTGGCTAGAGAAAATAGAGTATTAGCACAACTAGATAGTACGAATGATCAAAAGATGAAGTATACAGTATCTCTTCCACAGGAACATGCTTATGAGTGGTGGAAATCTGTCTTGAGGAAACAACAGAATCCCTAGTAGAGCCGACTTCGGATTTCATCTCAGTAGAGTTCAAGAAGCAATATGTGCCTAGAGTGTATGTGAATGAGAAGAAGCGGGAATTCAACAATTTGAAACAACAAAAGGCAAAAATGGTTAAAGCTTTGCATGAGAAGACATGACAACATATTGAAAAGAACAATCGCTTATATGCTCAAAAGGTCAACAATGGAAGAAAACAAGTGTTATTTGAACTTGGTGATTGGGTTTGGGTGCACTTCAGAAAGAAACAGTTTCCTCACCAAACGAAGTCTAAGATGGATTCTAGAGGAGATGGGCCATTCCAAGTATTGGAGCGAGTTGGTGACAATGCACATAAGATTGACTTGCTAGGTAAGTATCAAGTCTCTACTACTTTTAATATATATGAGCTTTCTCCTTTTGACACGAATTCAGATTCGAGAACAAATCTTTTTGAGGGAGGGATTGATTTGGATGCGACTAGTCATCACCAAAACCATGACATGGACTAGCATAAGGCCATTGGAGACACGGGCCAGCATAAGGCCACTAAGGATAATGGCCAGCATAAGGCCACTAGGGACAAGGGCTAGCATAGGGCTACTAGAAGTGGAGATGAGCACTTAAAGATGCCAAGCAGGTCAATTACAAGATTGAAGGCCAAAACACTTAAAGAAGCATACCAAGCATTTGTGGATGAGCTATTTGGAGAAAAGGCCATGACCATCAAGAATGGGTCAATCGACCTAAGAGAAACAGCCCCTTCTTCTTATCAATGCTTGTGGGCCTAATTAAAATGTTTATGTAATAGTTTTAGGCCTATGTAGTCTAGCCCATGTGTTTAAAAACATAAGGGTCATGTATGATTGACACTTATATATTGTATTTTGCTTCTTTGGATTTAATGGGCATCCAAACATGTCCCTTGTTTTAATTATGGTTATGCAGCTCCTTAAGGGTATAAATATCCCTCTTAGGTCGTGCATCTTAATGGGTAGTTGATTTTATATTTGAATTTCTCTTAGCTTAGCCAAAATTTGCAAGAAAGGGGTTTTCTTCTTTTGTTACATCGAGAATTTAGTGAACTTATTATCAAGGTATTTACTTTGTGGCATTTATTCTCTTCTTATTTTTCTTCTACCCTATCATGTAGGTTTATGATTGCATGTCAATTAGGGGTTTAGTAGGATAAAACCCTAGGATTTGTGTTTTATGCTGAATTTTGTGTTGGGGTTTTGGATTAATTATAATCTTGGGGTTCCACATCAGTTTGTAAACACATATTACTTGATTTGATTTC
Source organism: Balakata baccata (assembly GCA_949630135.1). Lineage (NCBI taxonomy): Eukaryota > Viridiplantae > Streptophyta > Magnoliopsida > Malpighiales > Euphorbiaceae > Balakata > Balakata baccata. Next base: position 8,517 of record CATIWF010008457.1, on the reverse strand, counting down.
TATTTCTTGATAATAATTTTGAGATCAATCTTTGAGTGGTAAAAGGCAAGAGTGGTGAGCTCAAAAGAGGGTAAAAGCCATTTATTGTGTGAAAAACGAGTGGTTTGCATTATAATTTTGAGTGAAACATACGAGGGAGTGATTGTGATGTCTTCTTTCTTCATTACTACTTTCTTATGAATACTAACCGTGTAACACTTGCTAGTTAGGGCTTAGTTGCTTTTAAGTGTTTTGTGGCGCATATTTGTATATAAGATGTATGTGAGGAGTATTTTGAGGGTATATCAATGCCTATACATAAGGGTATAAGGTTAGGTTTTGGTCTTGGTCTTTGTTGAGGTGAAAGAATAAGAGAAAGTGAGTTTTAAAAGCTTTACACCTGTGACAAAAGTGTGACGACCGTGAAGGCCATAACATAGCTGTTTGAGTTGTTTTGGCCTATTGAATGTCACGACAAGGTATTAATGAGTCACGGCTGTGACCCAAGTCGTGACGGTTTTGACTATTATAAAAGGTTTAACCTCTATTTTCTCTCATTTAATTGTGCCTATAAAATACAAACCATGATCTCTCAAAGACAAATGTTTGCCCTCTCCCATGGTTTTCTAAGCTACATAACACAAACCTATCATCAAGATCTACCTAGGATTTGTGGAGTTTCTTCAAGGAAGAAGGAGTTTGAGGTAGAGAACTTGGGGCTTAAGAGAAGCTCAAGATCTCCACCTTTTCCAGCCTTGATTTTGATCTTTTAGGGGTAAGAAAACACTTCTCTTCATCTCCTTAACATTATTTAAGGTAGTCTTGAGTTGATTTCCCAAAATAGGTAGTCACCCTATGCAGATGGGTTTGATAGTTTTAGGGTTTTGAGTTTTCTTAAGAGAAAACTCTCTTTGTTGTTATATTAAGTGAGTGACCACATTTTTAGAGGGGTTGAGTAACCAAAGACCTTGCTTGAAGAGATAACGGTTGAGTTTTATAATTTTCTAGCTTTATGTAGTTTTATTTGTTGATATGCGACTATGGTTATGCATAGGAGGTGCCTTCAATGGTGAAGTAAGCAACCCAAAGATTGGACAAGCTCTAAAGCTTGTATTTTTGTTTGGCTCCATAGCGTTATGTTCATATACAAGTTTTAATTCAAACCAAATGCATGTTGTACATTGATTAAGCATTGATTAAGTGATTTCAATGTTTGAATGAAATGTTGAATGGTTTAAAGGCCTAATGGTTGTTAGGAAGAATGAATGGCATGTTAATTGGATATAATGAGTAAAGAAAGGCGGGATAGCACACTAATTGGAATATTGGACAATAATTACTGGGTTGGCATGTATAAATGTTGATGATAATAATAAATGAAAAAGGCTAATAAATGACCTAGAGAGTAGTTGGTATGTTTGATAACACGTAAATGAGTTATATGTATATTATAATGAGAATGTGACTTGGTATTATAATGGGAAATGGAAGTTAAGTGTTAATGCACCATGAATGAGCTATGAATGTTAAAGTGAGTATGATAACTCACTAGTATGCTATAATAGGTGTATGTGAGTGTGATTGGTAAGATGAATGGAAGACGTAATTACATGGTAATGTAGATAGTTGGCACATAAATGGTTGACAAAGGAATGAAAGATGTAACTGTGACTCGAATGCTTGCTAAAGTTAATTGATGTAGTAGGAGATATGAAATTGAAGCATGTGAGTGTTTGTAAAATCTTGTGTTAATGTTCTAAGTTGAGCATTTGAATATGTTAGCATGATATATGGTTGAATTGAGTGTTGTTAGAGAGGTTCCACTTTAGAGAACCATAGGTTGCATGTGAATTTGATAAAATTCTATGTTTGGAGTTTATTATAAAATTGGGGTTGCTAACCAAGCACCCAAAATGAATTTAGCCCAACACTGATTCTATAATATCACACTAAAATTGAATCCTAAGCCAAATATTGTAGCAAATGCAGAATGGAAGTTGGAACACAATCACCCTGAAAACTAGCAAAACTAGAACTTTGTTGATGGTGGATTGCCAATCTCTAAAGCCATAAGCTTCTCCCTTTTTCCAAGTTGAATAAACTCCCACAAATGGTGGCTCAATCTGCTGGAATAAGCTTCACATGCCAAAAGTTCCTTATGCATGCAAATGGAGAGAATAGAAGAAAAATCCAAAAAAAAACTAATCCTAGAGTAGAGATGAAATAAATAGTTAATTTGAGTTCTAAACTAAGTCTAGCTCACAAAATATGTTATTTCCCCTTTTTATAGAGTGAAAAGCCCCCAAAAAATTGTTAAATTTTGAGTTTAGACAGTTGGACACGATTCTGCAATTTTCAGGGCATCAAGGGCGCAACTGCGTCACAAAGTCGTGGCAAGTTCATGTTGTCTTCTCCTGCCCAGGAATCACGACCACGACAGAGACTGGCTACCTGCACTTCATCATGAGGTCGTGACGAGCTTCTCTCTCACAAATCATCTTTTTGGCTTCTTCAACAGCTCCAGCTGATACAAGCAAAGGAGCGGAGCATGGAGAACTATCTTGTACCAATCAAATGGATGAATCTTATATCATTTAAGTTGGTCAAAAAGAATTTCAAAAGCCCATTGATATGGTTAAAATACATTTTGGGCGTGTTCCAAACCATAAGAGGCAGCATTAGAGCATTAAAAGCAATATTAGGCCTAAAGTCAACAATCAAACTAATGGGACAATGCTACACAAAGGGAAGCCTAAAGTAAAGATTAAAGAAGTCTTTCATGAAATTCAAGTCAATTGGGCCTATTTCTAAGGTGTCTAAGCCCATTAACTCAAATAAGCAGATTTGAAGATTATTGTGCAAAGCATGTGCACAACTTATGGGCAACCTTGGGAGGCATGTTGGGCTTATAATTTGGGTTCTAGTATGTTATTTTAAGTCCAAATTCGTGGGGTCCAAGTTGTTAATCATATTGTATCTACTATTCCTATTTCTAGTAGTATTCTATAGTAATTTTCCTTATTTGTCTAGGATTTGTTTTTCCTTAGTTGATTAGGATTTTGGGTAGTTAGGTAATATTTATTTAAGATATGCCTTTTTAGATTAGGATTAGGAAAATAATTTAAGACATTCCTTTTCAGATATGGATTAGGAAAATATCTTAAATTAAGAAATTAAATGAGGATTAGTATTCCTTTTCCATGTAGGAAACTAATTCTTTTAGCCTATAAATACCTATTCGGCATATAAAATGGCACTTTTTACTGAATTAATGAACAAAAATGAATTTGAGAGTTTTACTTCAAGAGAGGTGTGTTCTCATCATGGTATGCTAAGAAATTACTTCACTTATCAGGTTAGTACTAAATTGTGGCATGTCTAATTCTTTCTTCTACTCTTTGTTCCCAATTCCTTGCTGATTTGGAGGTGAAGGGTTCTTACTTATTTCCTTTTGTTACTAGTTGGTTGTTGAATTAGGGGTGAAAGGGTTAAGTAAATAATTGATTTAAATTGAAGATTTTGATTCTGAATTGATTTGGAGGTCGTATAGACTTGATTCTAGGAGTTTGCCACATCATTTGATATCAGAGAATAGGATAAATGGTGTGTTGGTAGGGGTTATGGTACCAATTTCGTAAGAACAAAGTGGCTTAAGCTCATTAAAGGACGCCCTTGATCCTATTTACATGTAATTGATCTTATACTCAATCAAGGTGGCATAAGCTCAATAAAGGCACTCTTGAGTAGAGATTTGAGTAGGTATGGTGGCTTAAGCTCGGTAAAAGGCATTCCTACTTCACAACCTATATCCGGATAGTCCGAGATTAGAGATATTGGGCTATGAATATAAAAAGAATATGGAAACCAGTATAAAAGGTTATGAAATAACAAAACGAGTTATACTAATATGTGAAATATGGTAAAGGAAGATATGACATGGTAAATGAAATTGTGCATATACAACATGACATTTATATGAATTATATGTGTGTGTGCACGCGTGTGTTATGTTGATATGGATGATAAGCATGAGTTGAACTAGTCAGCAAGGCACGAATCACTTTGTTAAACTAATTATTCAAATATGATATGATACATAAGGATGCAAAATGGCATGATTTCATGATGTGGAAACTGCGACATGTTCTATATAGAATTGGTATAGCATGTTGTGAATGATTATATGATAGACTTGTGTAAGGAAATCAGTTATACAGTACATGGAATAAGGAAAAGGGAAAAGAGTGTGCTCATGACATTGCTATATGTGATTAATTTCTTATAAATTTGGGAATACAAACATATTAAACGAGAAAAACCAGATATTTGATGATGCATGTAAATTTTTAACATAATGCTACCTTCAAAATATTGGGTAATCCATATTGACACATAATGATACGAACATAATCATAAGTATGAATAAGTTCTTATGGCTCGTTCACATGTTATGATATTAGCATCCTTTGCTAAATTGTTTTGATTATAGCATGCATGTATATTATTAAACTACTAATTCAGATTCTGATGAGCTATGAAATAATTATATCCACATAGTCACACTCTCATGGTAGACACTTGACTATAAGAAAATGATATAGTTGGATGTTTGATAGTATGAATCATCTTAAATATGAGCTAAATTGAATGTCATATCTGGTATGCTTATTTGCTAGAATCATTATGCATATATTTACCACTAAGCAATGGGCAGCTTAGCATGTGGAATTTCCCTGCATGTAGGTCTTGGAGCCAATTTGATAGCAGATAATGAAGTTGACAAGAGGAGAGGCCAAAGTCCATGCAGACAAGGTAGTGTAGACCTAGATTTGGGTCAGTAAGTTATCATGCATTTTATGTGATAAACATGATATTGGATTAGCATATAGTGTATATCTCCTAAAAACGGTATATGGTCTATAATTAGCTTATCTTGATATAGCTATGATTTGTAAGTACAAGGCTTATTTATGCCCAAACTAGCATAAAAGCTAAATGATACAAAATATGGCGTGATAAGAGCTAGATATAATTGTTAAACCAGTCATACGTTTATGATGAGCTAATGAACCGAAATTAGTGTCACCTTGATATAGCATATATTTGTGAATTTGATATACATGCTTAGTATGGTAAAGATAAAAAGAGATTAAGGCAGTCAAGTTGGTAAAAGGTTTCAATATAGTCAGGTTTCAGTTATCATGTTATGTAACACTTTGCTTATATATTGGGATATGTACCTGTTAGGCTCAAGTCATACGTAGCCTCCTGATATTGTTTATTCTCCCCATTTAGCCCCTTATCATTTTTTTTTTGTTCTTTTAGCCCCCTAAACTCCTTTTTGGTCCACTTAACCCCTTAATAATTTTTTAAAATAACATCACACCACAATAAATCAAAAGCATACATAATAGATTGGCGTGTGTATCCATACACAATGACATGGTTTACTAAAAGTGTCTAAATAGTCATCCACATGGATTCAAAATATCACACATGTACAATAGCATCTATTAGACCCAAATACTTTAGTCAAAAATATTTTGATCAGCATCTCTTCATTTCCCAAAATGGTTTTCATCTATTTTTCTACTACTGTTAGCATCACAGACGTATCAACTAGGCAAAAACAAGACTGCCAAACTTGCCCGTCTCTAATCACCATATTTAGTTTCTAATTCACAATTAAAACTCCAATTTTTTCCATTAAATTTCAAATAATGGTTTGCATGCAATTGTGAATGTTTGAAGGAGAGGAGAAAGAATTATAGTTAAAACAAACTTACCTTTCACATGCTGACCCAGCAAACCAAAGTCACAGAAGGAGAGCCAGCGACGATGTGAAATGGGCACAGCATATCCATGTAAGGGTGAGCATTCTGTCGATTCAGTACCAAACCGAAAACTGACCTATTAAAATTTTATTAACAAAAACCGAACTGAATTAAGTTTAAAATGATTGCATGAGGAATCGAACCCTAGACCCGGGGGAAAAGCAAAATATCTTTCTCCACTATGCCACCAATGGAGATACGTTTATATTTCCCTTGTTATTATATATAATATTTAGTTTTTTCAGTTTTTTTTGTTTTTCTGCCTTACAAACGTAACCTAACTGATTAAACCAAAATTGATAGAAAATACCGAACATATTAAAAAAACCAAAATACTTTCAGTTCGATTTTCGTTTTTATTTCGGTTATGCTCACCCTTATACCCATGGTTCAGTCATGATCAGAGAGGTAGAGAAGATATTGGTAGCTAAGGCCCATAAACCTCAAATTTTGGATTAAGAAACCTGTCAATTCCAAAGATTACCAAACACCAACTATCATATATAACTGACCCATTAATGTTTACCTCGTTCAGTGAAATTTTTGCACCGTCAAAGGGTGATGAAGTGACAATGATGGAGTGATTTGCCATGAAAGTGGGGATCTTGGCCCCAGGAGGCAAAGATTTGAGAGAATGCATAGAGAGAGATATGGGAGATAAGTGGAATTGAAGAAGGGAGAGAGAGGGTTGGTCTGATTAAGAGAAGGAAGCATCAACTGGAGCAAAATGGCAAGAGATTGAGATGTTGGGATTATTGTATGAGAGCTGAATTGAAGCATAGAGTGGGAGAGAAACCAAAGGCATAGGTGGAGAGAGGAGATGCAAAAGAATAGAAAGAGAAATTGGTGAGAAAGAGTTAATATATGCAAAGTCACATATTATAGAAAATGGTGAGAAAGTATTAAATAAATTTTAAATATTATTATTTTATCTCACCACATGCCTCAAAGCTTAGTTTGAACACACCTACTTCGTCATGATAGCAAGAAGGGGCTAAATGGACCAAAAATCGTCAAAGGAGGGCTAAATGGTGAAAGTGAACATTTTCAAGGGAGCTGGGTAAGACTTTAGCATTCCTATTATATAGGTGGAGGGTTAAAATTTATAGGCCACCTAAGCAGTTTAGGTTAAAGGTAACCGATTGCCTATGTTTGAGGGTCCTAATCAATTAGGTCTACTAAATAAACACATTTCAAGCTCGCAAAATGCCCTTTTCAAGCAATTCCCGATGAGGACTTCGTGCAATATCAAACCCGTAAGTTTTTCTAAGTGTGAATGAATTATTCCTATTCGTGCTCACAAAAGACTATTTCGCGATTGCAAAACAAATCATGCTCGCAATTTTGCTTGGGCCTAGTTTTTCTCTCTTGGTTTTGGATTTGATCCAAAAGCCATATTTTTTTTTTCGCACCTTCATGTGTGTGACCTATTAGGTTCCCAAATATATTGGCCACTCAAATCATCTCTTGATCTCAAGCAAATCATTAGCGGTATCTAGTAATACCTCATGACCCCCACTTGACTGGAAAGTTTGAAATTCGTCCTTTCACCTTACTATGCCCCTGTAATGCCTGCAAGTAGGGTTTAGTGGTAATTAAGAATATGTGGCACATTGAGAGTATGTGAATGTGATAAAAGATTATACAGATGAGTTATAAGATGAATGAAAGGAATTATAATGATGTATCGAGGGTATTTTCGGGTTTATACGAGCTACATGAGGGGTATAAGGTTCGATTTGGGTCCTAGGCTTTGAAAGGATAGAAAGAAAGAAGTAAAGTGACAATATGAAGGAGTCATGCATGTGACTAAATAGTCACAATTGAGATTATCGAAAATTAGGCAAGAATGTGTGTAGCACCCTGCCATATAATTAAAGAATATACCTCAACTATATAGAAAGGTACTAAAAAAGAAATTTTAAACAATCATTTTTATTTTCTTAAAAAAAAAACTTTTTTGCACCATGGCCATGATGACTTTTTAAAATATAAAGTAAATTTTAATATTCATAATATTTGTATTATATATATATTTACCTTTTTTTTCAAATCATAAAGTAAAGGCCTCAACCTGGCCAGAGTTACACAAAAATTCATCTAAAATTTAAATATTTACATTCCCACCCAAAGAAAAATAACAAAAAGAAATAGTTGTATCACCAACCCCAACGGGTTTGTCCTGACTTTTCTCCTTGGGCTTTTTCTATTAGTCAGCAATTGACCCCCTATCTTCAATCTGCGTGGGAAATCAACATCCACACGCTAAGCATAAAATGCTTAGTGGTACATAACAACATATAGTTCAAATCTTCATGTATGCTTAAATAATATATACATTTATAGATAATTATGTATGCATGAGCATATAATCGTCACATCTAATAAACATGTTTCGACATAACACAATACCACACAGTATTTCATATACAGAATAACATACTTTAACTCATATTGTAACATTCTCGACCATCCATACATGCATTATCACATGCATTTTATTTGAATATATTTATTTTATAAATGTCTGTCACACGAAACACATGCATACGTGGAGATTTTGGCATGAACGTATTCACGAGATAAACTTGACACGGGTCGGTTTATCGCAATAGGATCAAGTCGTACGTGTCTAGCTATAATTTAAATATGGACACAAGATATTGGAAATGAAATTAAATAAATGATTATATTTGAAATAAAG
>CATIWF010008444.1:0-40263 GCA_949630135.1 Balakata baccata | reverse complement strand
GTTGAACCGGCCGGGTCACCGGTTTTCTGACCGGGTTGTTTCTATTCCGGTTTTAGGAGTAAAAACCGCCCGGCCTAAGGGCCGGTTCCCGGTTTTTCCGGTTGAACCGGCCGGGCCGGTCCGGTTTTTACAACCATGGTTTGTAAATTTAATATATGATGACATAAAAATGGTTATATTATTGTGCATGATATATGTTTTATGAGGAAAAATGATATATTGACACGTGCAATTGGCATATAAATTTAATATATGATGACATGTAGATATTTGAGATTGGTTTTTTATGTTTACATGGTGAACATGAGGCATTACGAGAGGAAGTAGCGCAGGAAAAATGGGTACCGGATAGACATGATGACATATTGACACGTGCAATTGGTAAATCTAAATATTCAAGCTCTATTCATGGTGTTGGCAATACGGCAACTATTAGATCATTTTTCGGTAAACAATGATAGAAGAAACAATCCATCTCCATCTCAGTAGAAGAAATCAAGGCTAATATGAAGGTCGAATTTGAGGCTAAAATGGCGGCTCAGCAAGAATTCTTTTAGTCCCAACACTCAATGTTACATAAACAAATATTATTACTTCAGAGCATACTTGTTATGTAGCATGAGATTAACAAACCCTCTCAATTTGTCCCTAAGATAGAGATGGAGACAGGTCATTCGCATGGTGTCCTTATACCGAGTAGCTGCCACTTTGTTAATCCATAATTTCCAATAGGAGAAATACTGGTAAAGATTTTGAATTTCATTATCACCATTTACACTTTCGTTTTCACATACACTAATACTGATAACTACACTTTAAGAGTTGATAATGTTGTTTTTCCATAATTTTATAGGCAAATACATCATGCCTCTTTGCTCTTAAAATTAATGGTGACACAATGATTATGGCAAAGGGTACGGTTTATCTATTCCCAGCTGGTTCTTTAATTCATGGCGTACCATTACTGCTGGTCACATGAGGGTGTCTGTGGATTTCTCATTTCCCAAATATGAACAAGAACAACTATCCGTTCCTATATATGAAATTGAAATAGTATGGCTAGCACATGACAGTTTTCTACAATGGCTACTAGATCTCGTGCTCCTTAGAGAGATAACAATTCTTATTTCATTTAATACTAGAAACATCTACGACTTAATTTTCATTTATGTTATAGTAATACTATAATATATTATTAATTAATAGAAAAATAAATCGCAACTATCAAAAAAGGCTCAATTGAATATATAAGGTAGCAATTTATCAAAAGGATCAATTATAATTAAACGTTCGACTTTGGTTAGTGAGTAAATTTTGATAACTTTGTGTGGTAATATGCTATACATGCATGACTTTATTACCATATTAGGAGCTAGATATATGTGCAAAAGTTCTCCTCCGTCCATATTATTTTAGCTTCCATAAAATACTATACATGAGATAATGATATGACTGGAAGATATCGCTCAACTCCTCTCCATAGATATGCTTGATATCTCAGTCATTCACATATTTGTGATGTAAGATAAATCTATATTTTCTCATTTGTAAGATCGAATTGCTATATTCAAATGTATTTTTAACTTAGGTCGAATTTATGATTCGTGCATGCAAGTGTCTTCATAAATTGTGCATTCAGTTATCTGCATCGATCGGTTTTCTTTGTCCATATATATTATCTTTGATAAATACATTTGATACTGAGAATGTGTAAAATTATATGGTATCTGCCATGTTGGTACAGAAAGATAAAAAATTTATCCTACTACCTTACATTGAAATGTAAGATAAAATTTGAATTCATATATTTTTTGTTTAACTTTTTATTCTGAAATTTCTTATCCATTAAAATATATTTTTTTATATCTATAGTGTCCATTGGATACTTATCGTTTTATATTGTGACTGATCGGAAATCTTTTTTATGGATCATCTGGGCAAGACTGATATAATCATACCTATCAAAAAATATATTGCTAGCTAACATATATATATATAATTCAATTTTCAATATATCTAATGCATGCTTTTATATAAACTTATTTTTCTAGGGTATATATATTATATCATGTACAGGGTGGGAAATGTTTGAGCAATACATTGAGTTGGAATTTTATTACGGTATTTACCATTATTTCTATTTTCTAGTTAGATTGAAGTACTTTTTTTTTAATTTAGTTAAATGATACTTTATTTATTTTTCTGAAGTATCCGAGACAAATTGATAATATTGAATGTGGATACTGCATTATGAGGTATATGTATGAAATTTTGACTCAACATTGGATGAAAAATACATTGCATAAGATATGTAAATTAATTTATTTTATACATAACTATTGCAAATTAAATGATATCTAACTATTGCAATTATTATCATATTTTTTTATTTGCCTTCAATTTCTTTGTAAGTTTTCAATATCAGATCATATACTCAAGAGAATATAGATGAAATTCGATAAATATGATCTGATTTTTTTGTAAGTGATTGTATATAAATTTTTAATCTCTTAGATTATGGATATTAAATGTTGAGAACTTATGAACTATGTGTGTATATATATGAATATTGTTGAGTATAGATTTATATAAATTGAGTATTTATGAATTGGTATGGATATTGTATAATATTTATAGACTGTAGATGAATGTTACTAATTTGGATCATATTGAATAGTTAGGAATATAAGTAGATGACGTCTATATTGTGCTTGTGTCTATTTAAGGTAGCTGTTCAATTACAATTTTTATAGGATTATGTAAATATAAATAAATGCGGAAAAAAATAAAAAAAATGTTTTGTGGCCGTTGTTACAAACGTTAAGCGCAAATAATTTGTCTTTTTTGGTTGTTGTAACTAACGCCAAACACAAATGATTAATCTTTTGTGGCTGTTGTAGTTAACGTCAAACGCATTTGATCACTTTTTTGTGATTGTTGTAACTAACGTCATGCTCAAATGATCAACCTTTTGTGGTTATTGTAGTTAACGCCAAATGCATTTGATCACTTTTTTTTGTGGCTGTTGTAACTAATGTCAGATGCAAATAATATACTTTTTATGACTGTTGTAGTTACCGTCAGACGCATTTGATCAGTCTTTTGTGGTAATTACCAACAGTCACAAAAGTCAACTCATTATTTGCGCCTCTTTCATTTGTGACTTCCCTATGCCAGACGCAAAAGATAAAAAAACAATAGCCATAAAAGACCATTTTATGTACTAGTGAAGTTGGAGATTGTCAGTTGCTCTGACATCGACCATAGAGGCCTCAGCAGTGCACCTAAGTTTCGACTTGATAGAAAATTTGGACAATGGTAAGCTACTCGGCGGTGGAGATAGTATAAAGACCGAACCTGAGAAGCTTTCCAAATCTTTTGTACTTACAATATTAACACCATTATCTATCATTGATGAAAAAAATGATGATGGTGATGATGATAAAGCCTTAGAAACATCTTTGAGTAGATCGTGGTACAGTGTAAGCAACATGAGCCAAAAAGACATTTATTGAAATCGAAGCCTACCACATGAACAGTGAGCATATATAATATACTTGGAAGAATTGCAGTGGAGAAAGAAGAAAAAATAAAAAAGTAAAATTGAAAAAGTAGTTAAAAATAAAAATAAGTTTGGTCAAAATAGAAAAATAAAAGTGGTAATAATTTTTTAAAAAATTGATATTTCACCTAAAATCCTCTAGAAACATTGTTATATCAAATATGCAAATTTAAATATGAAATGTAAAAATGTGGAACGGGCTAAATATCACTTGGCAGTTCAAACGCCAGCTATAATGAATTGTTATATCTATGTAGTAATATAGATCTAGATCTGTATTTTTAAAAAAATATAGTAGCAATTTTTTAAATATGCAGATTTATTATTATTTATAATCAGATTCATTTAGAATATACTCTTATGTTCATTATTATTTGACTATAGACATTCACTATTATTTATAATCAAGTTCATTTATAATATATTCTATGTTCATTATTATTTGACTGTATATTTATTATTATTTGACTGCATATTCATTATTATTTTAATCAGTTTATTTTAGAATATATTCTATGTTTCGTTATTATTTGATTGTATATTCATTATTATTTGACTGTATATTTATTATTATTGGGATACATATTTATTATTATTTGCAATTGAATTCATTTAGAATATATTGTATGTTAATTATTATTTGCACGCATGTTCATTAAAAAATCTTAAACAAAAAAATTTCAAAATCACAAAAAAACTGGAAGAAAAATTAATTACAAATAATAATGAATCTACATGAACACAGATTCATAGAATGATGAAAATTTTACAAAAATAGAAAAAAGTGCTAAAATATTTACAAAGATATCATTTTTTAAAGTTTTTTTTTAAAATAAATACCGCACTAAAGTTTTTTTCAAACATGCCAAAAGTGGGTAAAAATATACAAAAAAAAAAATTTACCTAAAGTTTATATCAGATTTACTCGATATTTACCTAAGGTTTATTAGAAAATTAAAAAAAAAATTGAAGTTACAAAAAGTTTATCTAAGATTTACTTAATGTGTACTCAAATTATTCTTAAAATTTACCCAATATTTGCTAGAAAATTAATGAAAGTTGAAGTTACACAAGATTTACTCTACATTTATAGAGATTTATCTAATAATTATTCGAGATTTATCTAAGATTTATTAAAAAATTAAAGTTATAAAAAATTTATTTAAGATTTACTTAAAATTTACTCAAGTTATATTTAAAATTTATCCAATGTTTTTCAACAGAATTAATGAAAATTGAAGTTATACAAGGTTTACTCAATATTTATCGAGGTTTATCTAATAATTACCCAATGTTTATCCAAAGCTTACTTGAAGTTTACCTAAAATTTACCAAAAAATTAATGAAAATTGAAATTACAAAAAGTTTATCCAAAATTTACTTAAGGTTTACTCAAGTTATATCAAATATTTACCAAAAAATTTATGAAAATTGAAGTTATATAAAGTTTACTAAAGATGACAATTCAATATGGACCCGTGGATCCCCGCCCCGACCTGAATGGGGTAGATTTTTTGACTTTTGACCGGGGTCGAGACGGGTTACAAAAAAAATGTGAGATGACATTTAGCGGGAATGAGACAAGGATAATATTTATGTATCTCACTCCATGTCCCACCCCAATATATAATTATATATGTAAATTATATATATATATATATATATATATATATATATATATATATAAAAGTATGTATAAATTATTACTTATATATAATATATAAATTGTTGTTAGATATTATAATTGATGTTTATCTGATAAAAAAAAATTAAATTAATGCATATAATAATTGCTTAAATCATCTTAAATTAATGATGAATATCTTGATGACTACAATTTCGGAATTATTGCTACCTTTTATCTTTTTGAATTATTTTAGCTTTAAAAATGATATAGGCAATTAGTTTAAATTTTTAGATATAATGGTTATAATATTGTTTGGTATTTTTTTTATAGTGAATATTTACTTTACTAGTTATTTATAGATTGATTGATATTGTCATTTTTATTAGTTAAGCATGAATTATGGAACATTAAAAATTAAAATATTGAATCAATTATAATTTTTTGCTCTTATTTTATATTTATTTTGATGTGAATTAAATTAATAATTTAAATAGATATATCAAATATAATTAAGTTAAAAAATATAACAGAGATACCTGACTCATATTGAGGATACTCGACCTCATTTGAGGCGGGAAAGAAGATTAATATTATTTTTCTTTAGGGGTATGGAGCGGGGACGGAGATATAAATTTATAGATGGAGATAGGGACAAAGAGAGTGAAATCCGATCTCGATCCTCCTCGTTGACACTCCTAAAGTTTACTCAATATTTACCAATATTAACCTAAAAATTATTCAATATTTACTATAAAATTAATGAAAATTGAAGTTACAAAAATTTTATCTAATATTTACTTAAAGTTTACTCAAGTTATATCTAAGATTTATTCGAAGTTTACTACAAAATTAATAAAAGTTGAAATTATATAAGATTTACCTAAAATTTACCTTACATCCGGTCAATCTCTAAACTAAAACTTACCAAAAATCTATCAAATATTTACCAATCTAAATAACCTTAATTAAGTTAATTAAATATAAGTTTTCTTTTCTTTTTTGTAATTAAGGGTTGCCCAAAGTTTACTTTAGTAATTAACTTAATTAATTGCAAATTTATATATTTCTTTTGCTAATAAAATTAATTAAACAATAATTAAAAATAAATAAATGTATGTATATATAAACAAAATTGTGATCATACAAATTAATGAAATTCTTAATCCATATTTAAAGATAAAAAATAATCATTTTCTTTTTCAATTAAATAAAAAAATATACTAAATATACAATGAATTTCATATTTAAAAATAAAAAATTGGTAAAAATAAAAATATAAAAAATGGCAATAAAAACACTAAACAAGAGCCATCAACATTGACAAAACTTTTCAAAATATGTATTCCGTATAATTTGTCCTAGAATAATTTATCAGAAATTTTACAAAAATGAAAAAAAAAGGAATAAACATTTTACAAAAATGTTGCTCCTCAAAGTTTTTTTTCAAAATTATTACATGTATAAGAGTTTTTTTTCAATTACACAAAGTTTTTTTCAAAATTACTGCAAATTAATGTTTACTTAACGTTTATCCAAAATTTACCGCAAAATTAATAAAATTTGAAGTTATAAGGATTTTATCAATATTTACTTAAATTTTATTCAAATTATACCCATGATTTATCCAATATTTAGTAGAAAATTAATGAAAGTTGAAATTACACAAAATTTACTAAGATTTACCAAAAAATTATCCAAAATTTTGCTTAAGGTTGACCTAAAGTTTACTACAAAATTAATGAAATTGAATTTACAAAAAATTTATCGAATATTTACTTAACTTATATCATATGTTTACGAGAAAATTAATAAAAGTTAAAGTTACACAAAGTTTATCAAATGTTTGTTCAAGTTATACTTTATGTTTACAAGAAAATTAATGAAAATTGAAATTACATAAGATTTATCTGAGATTTAACCAAGATTTATCCGAAATTTACATAAGGTTTACCAAAAAGTTAGTAAAAATTAAAGTTACAAAATATTTATCAAAAGTTTATCCCAAAGTTTATTTAAGCTTTACTATAAAATTAATGAAAGTTGAAATTATATAAAGTTTATCTAAAATTTACCCGAAATTTATCTAAAATTTACCCGAAATTTACTTAAGCTTTACTATAAAATTAATGAAAATTGAAGTTACTAAATATTTATTTAAGATTTATTTAAGTTATACTCCAGATTTACTCAATGTTTATAAAAAAATTTATCAAAGTTGAAGTTATATAAGGTTTATTTAAGATTTATTCAATATTTACCCAATATTTATCCAAAGTTTACTCAATATTAAGTTAATTTCTCAACTAAAAATTACTAAAAATCTACCAAATATTTATCAGAGTAAGTAACCTTAATTAAGTTAATTAAATACAATTTTACATATTTTTTTTGTAATTAAAGTTTGTCCAAAATTTACTTTGATAATTAAATTTAAGTTTACATATTTTTTTGCTAATCAAATTAATTAAATAATAATTAAAAATAAATAAATACATGCATAAAGTTAAAATGGTGGTCATGCAAATTAATAAAATTCTAAATCTATGTTTAAAATGTGAAAAATGACCATTTTATATCTTAATTAAATAAAAAACGTACTAAATATACAGTAAAATATAATATTAAAAAAACAATAAAAATAAAAATATAGAAACTAAAAATAAAAATACTAATTTTATAGATAAAATTGAAAAAATCTTCCTCCGTGTAAATTTTCCTAATTTATCAATGTAAATGGATTGATAGGCCATGGACCTTTTAATTCCAGTTACCCAATAGTTCAATTTGCTCGAAAATTATCTTATGAGTTAAATTATTACCAAATTTTAAATTTGTTGTTATTATTATTTTTTTTCATTTTTGCATCATTTCTCTCTAAAATTACAATACAAAATGATTTTATAAGAAAGAGGAAAAAAATATTTTTCTCAGATGAAATGTGATAAAATGATTGCAAAATGAAAAGTTACAGGGTAATTTGATTAAAATTTTAATTTTGAGATAAATTTATCTATAAGCAAGAAGTCAAAAAAAGGCAAATTAATACGAATATATAATGAGCACTTTTTTTTTTTTTAAAGTAGATATTTTGAGCTCGTTAACCTTAAAGTATTGGATACAGAGTTACTGTGAGAAGATGCTGATTGACCGGTAAAAAAAAATTCCAAACCGGGACTGGACAGCAAACTCGACAACTGCAGCTTTAAGACAAGACGACATAAGTCCTACATTACCCAGATCCCGCTTTTTAATTTATCATAACCCAAAACGTAAGTTGCGCTTGCTTTCCATTTTCTCGTCATCACCAGTTCAGATATTTTTGTTCTTTCCATAAGCACCAACCAGGTGCTAATTTCCCACCGAATACGTCTGCGGCATCTCAGGTTTCCGTCAAGCTTCCTTCTTTTGGAATCCCTATGGCTGCGGCTGCCAATTATTCTTTTCCAGTTACACCCATATCCCGAATCATCCTCAGACCTCCCACGCCGATGATGTGTCGTTGCAGCCTCGACTCCAAATCTCCCGCCATTGACGGACAACAAGTCTTTTCTGTCACTTCCTCCGCTAAGAACCAATTTGATTATTTGGGTCAGAGCACCAAAGGGGACTTGAATCTCAACTTCGACCATCTTGATTCCATCGGTAATCTACTACTTCTCTACTTTTTTTTCGCTTTTCTTCCTACGAGGTACATGCACCCACCCTTTTTATTGTCTTTATTCCTTTATGGCTCGTTTACGCGCATCTTCATTTACACGCTTTTAGTACGCCACAAATTTCTCCTTTTAGCCTTCCTACGCACAAGTGATGATTGAGGGATTATTTGCTGGTTTTGGTTCTTAATTACTATTTTCTGGTTGTCATTCTTCTAGATATTGGTCAGCGGACAGCTTTACAAGGTCCAATTGAGGAGGTAGCTAGAGTGGAAGCGGAAGATGCTGAGAATTTACTTAGAGACTTGGGCATACCGGTGCTGTGAGCCCATCCTTATTTTGACATTTTGTCTTTTTTCCTGCTTATCTTGGTGACTGTCTGGATAAGCAGCCTCTTGTTAGCATTGCATTTACAATATCTGGATGAGATATGCATGTTTATTTCTTTCATGATTTTCAGATTACTAAGCAATATATCTTTGACATTTCGAGTCCTTTAAGCATATGTTTTGCCAATGCTAATTATCCAGTGTGCTTTAGATTTAGAATGATAAACCCTTTTTTGTTCTATCTTTAACACTTCTTTGTCAAGTTATCCTTGTTGTATTGTTGACTATTATTTCAATATTTCAATCTTTGATAATACACATTATACACACATTTTTGAAATTCACTTTTTCTTTGCTGTTTTATCAGCCATTTTCTATGCTACTGAGATGTTTTTATGCAAGTGTACCTATCTAAAATAAATAGAGGCAATTAGCAATTATGAGCCTTTACAGTTCCCTATATTTAATCACTGAATTCTATTGGCTGAATAACGTGATGTATTGATAAGAGTCCTTGTAAAGTAGCCACTGATAGCTTTCTTGGTTCTGACAACATCCAACATGAATGTGCAGAGTCCTTCTTCTGCAAGGAATTCACCTCGTGGTGTGTTTTGTAGCCGTACCTTGAATCTCCGGTCTATCAGTGCTATTGGATATGACATGGACTACACTTTGATGCATTACAATGTGATGGTAGATATGTGTCTTTAGTTGATTGTGCTAAATTATTGTAATGATTAGATGTTGATAAGAGTAATAATTCATGCTCTTACATGGATTTACACTATGACAGGCTTGGGAAGGACGTGCTTATGATTATTGCATGGATAATCTACAAAACATGGGTTTTCCGGTTGATGGACTTGCTTTTGATCCAGACCTGGTAATTAGAGGTCTGGTCATAGACAAAGAAAAAGGCAACCTAGTTAAAGCTGACCGATTTGGTTATGTAAAAAGGGCAATGCATGGCACGAGAATGCTCTCTACTCAAGCTGTCAGGTGTTACTATAACTCTTTGCATTTTGATTATTGATGATCATATGGGATATCCAAGTTTTGTGTCTTTTAGCAGTTGTCGATTCAATATTCAATTACTAAACAAGCTAAGAGAACAACACTCACAATAACACAGAGAATGAAATCATATGTCTGGGTTCCATTTTGCGCAATATATTACTAGTTGTACAGTCAGATTTTACATATGTAGCCAGAAGCACAGATCTTAATTTTATCAACATTTATATTTGATCTGGTGTTTGTGGCAAACTGGGGTGTTATTTTCTATAGTGGTGCTTAACTTTCTATGCATGGAAGTGAGATGTATGGGAGGGAACTGGTAGATCTGCGGAAGGAGACTCGATGGGAGTTCCTGAATACACTGTTTTCTGTTTCAGAGGCTGTGGCATACATGCAGGTAGGCTATATCATGGTATCAGCTGCAAGAAGTTGTACAGCTCTTTTTTATTGCACCTTAAGTAAATATTTATTTCAAACTATTTTAACTCTAAGCTGTCCTTATAGTTTTCTGTTTGGTTTACTAGTATGTATTCAGATGGGTTGTAGGTATTCTATGCATAAAATAACTTAAAATGAGAGCTAATGCAAGTACAACTCTAAAGACCTATTGAATAATGACTTATAAATTTATAATTTGAATTTGTTAGTAAGCTTAAAATTTTAATATGTTAGAATTCCATCCAAATTTTAGTTAATTCGTATTAATACACATAAACTTGATGGAAAGAAATCCAGTCAGGCCTGGGGACAGGGTTGCATGAAAGTTCCCACAATCATATCTTTCATTCAGCAAAGGCAATATATTTGAAACATATGAAACAAATTTCTAAAATTTACTGTTGGAATACTTTTGTACCAAGGATAATTTTGAACTAGAACCAAGCATGTTGTTAGTCATATATTTTGCTCAGTCCTTATAGTCTTCACATAATAGGGAGATTTAGTGAGTCTCAACAACTTCAGGCTTTCTAAACTTGCTTAAGTAGTTGGTGTATTTCTGAACTGGTTCTTGTTGTACTTGGTAATGTACTAATGTCCATTCCTTTCACTTGCCTTGCGTTAGGATGCTGAGCAGCATGAGAAAAATATGGTTTTCCTTATTTTGATACTGAATCACTGATTCATGTTTATATGCTCCTTCATTTTATGGATCCTGAAATATTAAATACTTAAACTCTCAATTGTAGCCTTGACTTTTTGTGTTCTCCCACATATTTATTAGCATATTAATCTTTTATCATTTCTTCTGAATATGATCATAGATGGTTGACCGATTGGATGAAGGAGCAATAGCAGCAGGACTTGGCCCACTTGATTATAAAGGACTTCACAAGGCATGCTTTGCAGATTATTTAAATAAAGATATTTAATTATTATAAGGTAAATGTGCTTCTATTTGACACTTGATATATTTCTCAGGCTGTTGGAAAGGCTCTATTCCGAGCACATGTAGAAGGCCAGCTTAAGGTGATTTTATACCGTGGAGATGCATTTTGTGTGTCTTAGGGTTTGGTTCGCAAGATTTACCAATCCATATTTTTACAACAGAGTGAGATAATGTCAAAGCCTGAATTGTTTGTTGAACCAGATCCAGAATTGCCTTTAGCGCTTTTAGATCAAAAAGAGGTGCGAGTCTTATTATATAAGTTGTACAAATCTTAAATTATTTTAGCCATCTTTAAAACTGAGATTTTCTGGTGGCAGGCTGGTAAAAGGCTTCTGCTTATAACAAATTCAGATTATCATTACACAGACAAAATGATGAAGCATTCATTTAACAGATTCCTCCCAAATGATATGGGCTGGCGTGATCTATTTGACATGGTGGGTAGAACTCATTTGTCTATTTTATCGCATGCAAGGCTGCCTGGTATTCTTGTTTGTGCTTGGGTAATTGGTAACAAGTTAAAGGGAATATGCCTTGAATAAGCTTTCCCCCTCAAAGCATTTTACGAAGATCTTTGCTAGATGTTAATGCTTGTATTCAGGAGGCAAATAGCATTTCAAGCATCATTATTTTTTTATTGCAAATCCAAAACTTGGAGCCTCATTCGGATGCTTTATACACCATTAAGTAGTTACCTTCTGCTAATTTCATGTAGAATGTGGTGTTGCTTGACATTGATGAAATGTTGGGTTATATGATTTATTTCTAACAGAGATTAAAGAAAAAAAACATTAACCCTGCAGTGTGATGTATTGTTGTCCATGATGCATATAGGTGATAGTCTCAGCAAGAAAGCCTGAGTTCTTTCAAATGTCACACCCATTATATGAGGTGGTGACAGGTGAGGGCTTGATGCGTCCATGTTTCAAAGCTCGTACAGGTGAATTATGCTTTGTATTTGTGCTTGTTACCATACCTCTTATTCTTTTGGAGTTCTTTTATTCGAGCACGTGGTGTAACCTACAATTTCATTGTTCACACAATTTAGCATTCTTTAGACAAAAGATATTTTGTTCTTAATGAAATATGTAGTTGGGAAAGAAGTCAGTTGCAAGGCGATGGCATATACCATTGATTAGTTGATGGCCCTTAATCAAGAACATCATTTGTTATTTCTTTTCATCTGCAGGAGGCTTGTACTCTGGTGGCAGTGCTCAGATGATTGAGAACTCCTTAAATATCCATGGAGATGAAATATTATACGTAGGTGATCATATCTACACTGATGTAAGTCAATCCAAAGTCCATTTACGATGGCGAACAGCATTGATTTGTCGGGAATTGGAAGAAGAGGTGAGAATTGATTTTCAATTCACATGTTATTCTCACATTGATTAATGTCTAATTTTTCTTACCCCTTTGGATGGAGGGAAAATAAGAGGGGGAGGAAAATATAGAGGTAAAATAAGGGGGGATTTTTATTTTCCCTTGTTTGGGAAAGGGGGGAAAATATGAAGGGGAGGGAAAATAGCTATTATTTTCCTCTCTTTCCTTTCCCTCCAAAATGGAGAGAAAATGGAGAGGAATGGGAGGAAAATTCTACTATTTAATATAAAATGACATTTTTGTCCTCTATTTAGTTTTAATTTTTTTGAAATAAAGGGAAAAATAGTAAATTTGTAGTATTATTTCCTTTCCTCTCCCCTCTTATTTTACTCTCATCCAAACATGATAAGGGAAAATAACTTTTATTTTCTTTCCTCTCCCTCTTTATTTTACTTCAATCCAAACACAAGAAGGGAAAATGAGAAGAGAAAATAAAAGTTATTTTACCTTCTTGTTTTCCTCTCTCCCACGGTAAAGTTCCCAAACAGGGTGTTAATGTTTGCTCAACAAGTGTTCCTAAAACTGTGACATCTGCCAAAACCTGTGTATTGTAGAACCCAGCCTCACTAGTTAGGATTTAAGTAAAAACAGATTAATAATAGTTATATTATGCATTTATTGTTCTTTGTTCATTTTGAAAACTTGGGAAAAAATTAGCTTATATATGAGATTACTTATTTAATTGATTAATTCTCATTATGGTCTCTTTATTTGTGGTATTAAATTCTGGAACTGCAGTATACTGCTTTGATTCGTAGTCGTGATCATCGGAATGCTCTAGTTGATCTTATAAATCAAAAGGAAGTGGTTGGGGATCTTTTTAATCAACTTCGTCTAGCTCTCCAAAGGCGAATTAAAGAGCGTCCTGCTCAAGTGAGTTGGATTTTATGTTCTTATTTACTTATTAATAACTGTTCTTCTAATCATTTTTAGTGTTTATATCCTCTACATAACTTTTTGTGCCTTGATATCCGTCCAATAGGATTGTGATTTTTCACAACTTTCTATCTTATGTAAGTGTGTTTGGAAGTTGCTTGCTCCAACACTGTGGGGCAACAACCAGTTTTGCAGTTTTAGTACAGCATCCGAACTATTAAGTTTATGGTTTTCAGTTAATCTAAATGATGGTGACATAAGCTAGATATCTGTTTTCTTGGAATATCAAGGAACATGGCAGCCCTTACAGGGAATACCAAATTCTAAGGGTCCAATTGTGAACCCCAGATTTCCTGGCTGAACCTAAATAAAAGGAACCAGTAATCTTTTGTTTCCATCTCTCTACTTTCAGACACTTGCTGCTACTAACATGGATGATCAAGAACTCCCAGAAAGCATGCAAAAGTTATTGATTGTCATGCAAAGACTGGATGAGAAAATTGCTCCCATGCTAGAAGCAGATGGAGAGCTTTTCAATAAAAGGTAAGACCAGGAAGCAGATCATGCTTTATACTTGTACATAATTAATGTCTCCAATTCTGTCAGTGCATCCTGTTAGAATTTTACTCATAATTAATGTCTCCAACTCTGTCAGTGCATCTTGTTAGAATTTTACTTTCATTAATATTTTCATTTGCCTAGGTAGAGTGTACATAAGATAAGTAGTGTGCTCCCTAATTTTATGTGTCTTTGCTCAAATTGGCTCCTGTATAGGTAGATTGACCACATCCTCCTTTGCTGATTAGTTTGCTGTGTTTACATTTACCGCTGGACACATTTGGACATTGAACTAATCTGCTGCAGTCATTTTGAAACAGGTGGGGATTTCTTTCACGTGCTGGTCTCTGGGATAAAAGCCACTTGATGAGACAAATAGAGAAGTACACACATCTGCTTCAAAGTCATTGAACATATACACTTGTTGGTTTCATCTCATTGCATTATATGGTAAATGCGCTTGTAATTGCAGGTATGCCGATATATATACCTCGAGGGTCTCGAATTTCCTGCACTATACACCATTCATGTACTTCAACTCGCAGGAACAGGTGCTGCAGCTTTGTTTCATTAATGTTCTTTTTCTGGCAATGTACTAGTGTGGTTGGTAGTGAACTTAATTGAAGCATTCTGTTTGGTTTTGCAGAACCTAGCTCATGATTCATATTCGTACTACCAGTCAGCTAATGGGAGCCAGGGGCATTTTCCATTGTAACTGTGTTACTGGAGCTGTTGGCAATCACTATGGTATGTTGAGTCATAAGATAGGAGAATGTGGTGCATATATGGCTGACTACATACATAGTATAAAGGTTATGAAGTTCTCAATACGGATTTGTGAGTGTTTTCCTCAGTGGTCCATAATAGTTATCAATGGACACTTACCTGAGTTCCAAAATGGACTTGTAAAATTGCATGGGAGCCACTAGAGACTTGGAAAGGGAATAACCCAAGCAGAGTTGCATATTTTTTCAGGTGGTCCTCAGTCGCATCACATGTGCACTATCTTCATGTACCGTGAACTGAATAAATCTTTATTTTAGATAATTAAGCTCTTCATTTATGCAAAAAGCAATCATTAGAATTTTGCGAAAAATGTACTTTTTGACATTTGAATTTGTCGAAATTGTTCAACTGGGGAAAAAAAATGTATTCTTTGCAACACAAGAGAAATGCTATCTGCCTCCTGAATAGAAGCATCACCAAAAATTAGACTATAATCAGCAAACAAAAGGATGGACACCATCTAAGCACCCCTGCAAACCTGAATCCCATAAAGAGCCCTGAAACTGATAGGCAATGTTACAAACCTTATCACAGTCAAAGCAAAAAAAAAAAAGGTATGGAGAGATAAGGTCACCTTGATTCAGGCCGCTTGGATAAATGAAAAAACCTGTACCTTCCATTAATCAAAACTGAG
The DNA here is from genome assembly GCA_949630135.1 of Balakata baccata. NCBI lineage: Eukaryota > Viridiplantae > Streptophyta > Magnoliopsida > Malpighiales > Euphorbiaceae > Balakata > Balakata baccata. The sequence continues at coordinate 24,448 of CATIWF010008444.1, read as the reverse complement.
TAAGAAGCTGAGGTTACAAACCTCATCATAGTGGAAATCCGAAAAGTTGAATTTTGATTTTTTATGAGTCCTTGTCAATTTATAAATTAGTTTAGCCTGTAAAGTAATTCTTTAATATTGTTATACATATTAAAAAAATATATTTTTTTCCTCAGTAGACACAAAAGATGGATACGTTAAAGGTTTTTCCACGTGGAAACGAAAAAATAGTCGCCTGTAAGATTCGAATTCCCCCAGTTACTTAGCAGGCAAGCCGCTTAACCCCTCGCCCATAGGGTTATACGTGTTTAAACGACAATTTAGCAGATTAGAATAAAGCGTTAGTTTTCAATTTTTTTCGACGAGAAGTTGTGATAGTTAACCACACCGACTTTAAGTAGTCGGTCTGGTTTCTCCATCCTCCTCCGCGCGAATCGTTCATAGTACTAATTTACCGCTACAGAATATAGTTGCAAGTATCCCATAGATAATGGCGACGTTGCAAGTCGTTGGGAACCTTACCGCTCACGATCGGCAGATTCTAACGTCGGTTAATGCTGGGGCATCTAGTCTTTCATTTATCGGATCCAGCTTCATTGTGCTCTGTTATGTCCTCTTCAAAGAGCTCCGCAAGTTTTCCTTCAAGCTCGTTTTCTACCTTGCCCTCTCTGTATGCTCTTTCTCTCCCTTTCCCTTTCCACCTGAATTTGGATCTAACTGCTTAATTTTCAACTTGTTTTCCTTGATTATTTTTTTAATAGCTTTGTTCCGAAAGAAAGTCTTTTGCTTTGACTATTAGGGCTATTTTCCAACTATTCGGAAAATGGATCTCTCTTATTTTTCTTACACTGATCATGCTCTCTGCTACTTTATTTGGATCCTAAGGTCGCATTCCCACTCCTGGAAAGCCTACTCCTTTGTTGATGAGTTGAGTCAGTTGACTAACCTCAAATTGTTCCTTCCAATTAGAAAAAAAAAAAATGGTGACATTATTTGCCCCATTTGTTGTAGTTACCTATTCAATCAAATGGGAAACTGAAATTAATTGAATTTTCTTATAGATTTTTCCAAATTTGTAGGTTTTTCCAATATAGATTTTCATTTTAGCAGTTTATAAATTGCCTGTAATTTCACTAATTGTGCTCCCTACTACTTTATTTGGATCTAAAGGTCACAATTCCCCGTCCTGTATAGCCTACCTCTTTGTTTATGAGCTGACTACCTGTATGTTCTTATTAAACTTGATTTTCAATTAGAAAAGAAAAGGTGGCTCTTTGTTTTTTTCTGTCCCTTGCTATATTCGATCAAATGGAAACTGAAATTATTGAACTTCTAGTGTATTAGTTTCAAAATTTGTAGGTTTTTCCAATAAAATTTTTTCATTTTAGCAGCTTGGTAATTGTAGGTAGTTTCACCATTTGATGATACCGCCTTGTGTATGTTAAAAATGATAATTATTCCATTAGTAATAGTATGATGGCATTCATCCCTTATGCTCTTTATTAAATTGCCTTGGGTGCAGGACATGCTTTGCAGTTTTTTCAGCATAGTGGGGTATGTTTCCCAGATCTCTATTGATCCTTGTCTTGTGCTGTTTATCCCTCTTTCTTAAAATCGAACTTGGCTCTTTGTGCATGAAAACTTCTGTTATGAACCCAGGGATCCATCCAAAGGGTTCTTTTGCATTGCTCAGGGCTACAGCACACATTTCTTTTGTGTCGCATCATTTCTTTGGACTACAACTATTGCTTTCACTCTTCATCGCACTGTTGTTCAACACAAAACAGATGTTGAAGACCTGGAGGCCATGTTTCACTTGTACGTTTGGGGTATGAATTTGTTTATGACACCTAGTCTATGAGATTCAATGTCATATCTTATATGAAATTTTAGCTTCTACAAGGAGGTGGTTATATTTATTGCACTTGCATTTTCATGAAGCATAGCTTTCTGCGACTGTCTTACCCATCAAATACCTTCTAGGAAAATGTCTTTTGACTTTCTTGATATTTGTTCTATTTCATTTTTTCCCCAGATATTGGAAATTGATTATAAAGTTTAGTTACTTTCTGCAGGAACTTCATTGGTTATGACAGTGATACGCTCCATAGGTAATGTTCATGGACATTTAGGTGCATGGTGTTGGACAGAAACGGGGAGAACAAGGAAGGCAAGTACATGTTAGTTGCATGCCAGTGGCAACTAGTTACTTTTATGGTTTTCCTTTTACATTTAAAGAAACATGAGGATTCAGTTGTATCTAACTGATGTTTTTTGCCATGATATATGAGGACTCAATTTCCACAGCTTTTTTTTTTTTTTGTATAATTATTTTTTTATGTTTCTTTCTTTTTGGGTAATTGATTGGTGCTCAGTGAACGGAAACTTTCACCTTGCATACAATATGAAGACACATATTCTATCTTATATTTGTATTTATTAATGAAATTTGTAGTTAAAGCTCACAGAGTTCAAAATATAGTGCAACTGCTAGTCATTTCTTGAACCCTTTTCATATTTACCAAGCTTGTCATTGAGAACTTTAAAATACATTACATTTTGAGTGATGAGTTATTTGGGAGAGATATAGTTTCTAGATTTTACTATAATATTTGATGTTGAAGCTTTATGCTTGAGTCATACTTATAAAAATGCATGTGGTCTGCACAGTATAATTTATGTTTTGAATTTTTTTATAACAGCTCATAAATATATCTAAATTTATAAATATTAGAAGTGAGAGAAGGATTGTCTTTAGATTTTCATTTTTCAACATATTTAATGTCTGATGTAGCACTCATGGTCATTTATGTCTGTCTGTTTTGCAGGCCATTCACTTTATAACATTTTATGCACCACTGTGGGGTGCAATACTTTACAATGGGTTTACATACTTGCAGGTGATACGCATGCTAAATAATGCAACACGTGTATGGATCTAAGTCCTATCTTTTCAATTTCTTTCTTTTCGGCTTGATTATGCACGTGTTAAGGCAGCACTAACACTACATTGGAAATTTCAGATGGCAGTTGGCATGTTGGACCGACCATATCAATTTGATGCAAGGCCAGACATTAAGGTATTTACCTTGCAAATAGTTTATTGCATTAGAGTCTTCACATCTAATAAATGTATAAAAGGTATGACTAAGAGCTAGGATGTCTGCTATAGCTAAGGTAGATATTCATGTTTCTTTTATCCGTATTTTCAGGGTGATATACAGAATTAGTGCTGTTGATATCGTGTGCTTGACTTCCTGCTACACATTCTTATTAGGTTAAGATATTAATGGACTTTGTAATGCATTTAAGAAATCTGAACTCTTGTCTGCTTATTTTGATTTCTGTTTACATTATTGCGGAAATTGAATTTCCTATTTCAGAAGTTTCTTCTTACACCCATTATCACTCTCTTCTAAGATCCTATTAAGGTTCTTATATCCTTAGGAGTCAACAGGTTATATTGTTGCCCTCTCTCTCTTCCCCTTCCCCTCCTCCTTCTTCCACCCCCCAACCAAGAGAGAGAGAGAAGCTTACCTGTGTCTTCTCTGTCCTGCTTTTTCTTGCTTGTATCATAAAGATTTGTAATTAGTTAATGAAAAATGCTAAATTAGTAAATTGCAGTTAAAGTAAAAGAGTAATCTCTAGCATTGTTGCATTGATTTCTTAAATTGCATTCCTTTCCTGCTTTTTCACGTCTGTATCTTAAAGATTTGCAATTAGTTTATGGATGCTAAATCGCAGTTAAAAAAAATTGAGTAATTTTCTTACATTGTTGCATTGGATCTCTTAATTGCATAGGCTTTGAATCGATGGGGATACTATCCACTCATCCTAATAGGATCGTGGGCATTTGGCACAATTAACCGCATTCATGACTTCGTTGCACCAGGCCACAAAATCCTTTGGCTCTCAGTTCTTGATGTTGGAACAGCTGCACTTATGGTAATTGAAATGACTGTTACCATGTTTTTTTCTTATTATGTTTTTTTTATGAAATATCCAAGCAACTGGAAAGTGTTTACACTTGCATTGGTTGATCGCACATTTATGTTTTGATTGTGCTTCATATATTTTTATGGGGTAATAAACTACATATCCAGGATGTTTGGGAAAAAAGAGAGTCGGAATAAATGTTTTAGTTTACTTCCTTGAGTTATTATATAATGATAGGACACAAGTTCTAGGATATTGCCTAAATGGAAAGAATATATCAGTTTGATAATTGGTAGGATAAGGTTAATGTTATCTGTCATGTCCAACTAATCTATACTGTTGGTAGGGAGGAGATAATGCAGCCAGAGCAGATAATGAAAAAGTGTTTACTTTTGGTCTATGGTTTTGGTTGACAAGTGAAAACTTCTGTACTTCCTAGCTTATTTGCCTGAGTTTTGGTTCTTTTAGAAGTGCTGTCATGGACTGATGCAAATATATGCTAGTGTAGCTCATGGTTAATGGAAAGACTATATTTGTTAGTGTTACTGGTATTTTGTTCCTATAATGGACCGGTTTATGATTTTATCTTCACAAAATGCTAGTTAAATTAGCTTTTCTTCTTATATTGCAGGGCCTTTTCAACTCAATAGCATATGGTCTGAACTCTTCAGTTCGCCGAGCAGTACATGAAAGACTGGATCCGTAAGTCACAGAAACATGACCTCATAATTAGGTTGCAATAAACTTGAAGGTTGCTGGCAGGGAACTCTTGCCAGTGCCTTCTTAATAATATGTGTGGAAACTACTCTTGTCAATGCCTTCTTAATGATATGTATGGAAACTCACTCAGTCTCCCAAGCTATTGAACTTGCTGTATGCACCTGCTGTAATGGCATCATAGTACTCACAATGTCACATTGTTGTTCATAGTTATTTATTTGGTAGTAAATTACTCGATTGTGGACATGTACTTTCTGGCAAAGGAAAAATAAGATAGATACGGTGCGAGTCCTCATCTTTTAATGTTTAAGATAGATGTTTTAGAGGAAAAACGGAAACAAGGATTTGGTTCTCTTCGATGTATTACCTACATGTGATACATGCAATATAACTCCGAAAATTACAGTTTTTCAATTCAAATTGAATTATGATGGTATCATAGAAATTACCTTGCGGGACTTGTAATGATTACATTGAGAAACATAGGGTACACTGTTACAGTTATCTGTTGTTTGCATGCCAAAGACATGGGTCTTATCTTGTCGACTTTCTTTTTCTTTTTCTGGGAACAAACCTTCTTTAAGTGTTATTATTTGGATGACATCTGTTATAATGCTTTGACATTTACATTTCTTTTATAGGTTCTGGCCAGACAGAATTAGAAGATTGTTCCCTTATGGTCTGAAACTAAGAAATCAAGTACAAGAGAGTGAATTAGTCTCATTGAAAATTCAAGATCAGCATTAACAGCTTAGTCACTGCCCATCCTTCTCTTCCCTAGAGCTTATGCGTTATTGCTAAATTCATGAACAATTTTTCATTGATATATGGCAGAGGATCAAAGAGAAGAGAAGAGGGAAAGAGCTTTGAAATTTGGATAAAGTCCTTTATTTATTTATTTTTTTCAAATTCTTGCCTCAAAGACAGTCTGATTTGTTGCCATGGACTCGTTAGCATGCTGTGCTTCTTGCTGGTGTTACAGTTAAGATGGAAGGTAGGAGACTCCAGAAAGACGGCATTAATAGGATATCACTGCCTATCTTACTTGTGTAGAGCATGAACTGCTGATTAGGTTTCTCTCATTGCTGTAGAGTATTAATATGTATACTGAAATGCATTTGGATTGGGGAATGGGGTCCTGACTTCCTGTCCCAGTTAATTATGTCATTAGTTCTGTAATGATATGCTTTTCACTCTTTATGAAAGAACCATTTCTTCCATGGAGCTTAGTTGGTGTAATTGTTTTTAAATTTCCAATGACATTATTCCATTATGCATTTGGCCCCCGTCTTTCCTATCATCAAGTACTTCTCCCACGCATCGTCTCTATGGACACTGTTTCTTTGGTTGAATCTTTTCTCTGAGCTTGCAACAAATGACATTAGGAGAATTTTGGATCTAAAGGGAGGAGGCTGGAATGGCACTTTTACCAATATTGTGGATAAATGAATGGTATTTAATCTGTAAAAAATTTGAATCTTTCATCGTAATCTATCAATTTAGTGGGAATTAAATACTTTTATATTTCGTGCAATGGAATAACTTATGTTTGTTAATATTAATTTAATTTAATAAATAAAATAATATTATTCTAACTAATATATTATATCTTTGAACTAAATAAAATATATATTACTCTGCACATATTTATCGACATAATGAGAACTAAAGTTAATACTTACGGAGAAAACTATAAGAAATTCGGGGACTCAATATAAAAAGGAAATTTTAATATAAAGAAAACCAAATTTTCCTTTTTTTTTTATGAAAAAATTATTATTCGTCTTCCATAATTTGATATGATATATTTTTTTTGAAATTTAAAAAATATACTATTTACTAGTTTGATATAATAAACTAATACATTCTTAAAATTTAAAAATTATATAATTTATTTCTTAAAATTTTAACATATTATACTAGTAATTCTATAAGTTTAATTTACTATACTATGAGTAAAAATTTTTTTTTATTAATATATTATATTATTTTTTAAATATTATGAAAGTATTAATATGTTATATAAAACTATATAGAAGAAATGGTATTTTTTTCAGTTTATATAGTAATTTTTATTTATTTATTTTTTATTGAATCTTTACGGCAGAGAACAGGAGGGTTGAACAAAATTTGGCAAATAACGATGCCATGCTTTTACTGTGTTGTCCAGCAGCAGAAGCAGAGCTGCACAGTGCAGACAGAGGGCTAGAGATTTGAAGTTTGAAGGAGAAAGGAAAAAGGAATCCCTGGTGTGTAGTAAGTAGTAGAGAAAAATAGATGATGAAGAAGCTGAGATGGGCAATGGATGCAGGATTTTGGGAGCTTGACTTGTCCACACCCATAACTCTCGAAGGAGAGGCCCGACCAGTGCCTGGAGACACTCTTCCATTGGGTGTTTCCAGAGGCACAAAGCTTTCAAGGTCCAAGCAGATCCATTTTTTCCAGCGCTTTATGTCCTCTCCCTTCATCCCCTCTTATTCTCATCGTGCCCACGGCTTCTCTCTGCAAACCCTTCTCGCTATCCCTACCTTTACTCAAAATTGGTAAATTTCTCTCCATTCGCAATCCACTTTTTTCCTTTTCTCTCTTTCTTTCTATTTCAATTGAATCTCGTTGCAGGTTTGCTACTTTGCTAGGTCAATTCAATCTGCAAAAGTTTGTCTCCTCTCTTAATGAGGATGGAGCTTTCCAATCCTCTCACATATTTAGACATCTTCGCGATAAATCTCTATACGCACTTGGTTTCTGTTCCGAGCTCTTATTAACTCCTGATGATACCATCCTCATCTGTTTTGATACTTATGGTGATAATCATAGGACACCCCGTAAGAAGGCAACAATTCATCACAAGGCATGTACTGGTGTTGGGTTCCTCTAAATTTTCTTTCTTGCAATGGATCACATGTGATAATGTGTTGGGCTTCTGTAAATTTTATATCTTGCAGTCAATTATTCCTGATGAATTCTTGTTCATCTTCTCACGTTTGCAGTTCCCAAATCACAACTTGACTCTCGAGGCAGTTTCGCCTGGACTTTATGTTGACAAGTCTGGTAATTATTGGGATGTACCTTTCTCCATGGCTCTTGACCTCGTTTCTATTGCTTCTGACTCTGGCGCCAGTTACCATTTCTGTATGCATCATAACAGCGGGTTGCCCAAGCTGTTTCAAGGTGATCAGACCGTGGGAGTACCTGCTGCGCTGCTTCCCGGTTTCTCACTGAAAGCTGCTTTTTCCTTGAACAAAAATATGGATATTTGGAGAAGCAATGCTCAAAAGTTGAAGGTGGTACCTTTTGATCTATTTCTTTCAAATCCTCATGTTTCGGCATCAGGGATCATTGGTAATGATGCATCCTATTAACTTCCTTCACATTTTCTATATGCTAGTAGTTATCCATTCCAGATGAAGTTTGTTGGCTATAAATTTTTGGTTATACCAATCTATTCCTTGCATATGACCACAGGATCATAAAATTTGGAACTCTTACATTTAGCTTCAAATCCTATTCCATCTTACCTTTTCCAATGTCATGCGACTCCTAATCTGTGTGGAATATTTATCTTCAATCCCCTTGTTATTTGCTTGAATGCATGCAGGCGCCTCCATGACAGCCTTTCTAGGAGACAATTCAGTTAGATCACAAGAAATAGATGATTCTCAGGGTTTTACGGGTCTATCTCTTCGTGCTCCTGCAATAAAATCTGCATTGTTAGCTGATATATTTTCATCTATTTCATTTACGGCTCAGCATGGGAACTTCCAAAGACTATTTCTGGATCTTACTAGATTTCAACTTCGTCTGGATTTTCCTTCTGGATCCAAATTTCTTTCCAGTGCGGCAACATTAGCACAAGATTTTTTCTATCCTCAACAGCCATCCATTGAAACAGTCCAGGCAATGTGTCCCAACGCAACTATTTCTCTTCAGCAGCAGGTACATGCATTTTGCACATAAATCCCTTATATTTATCTTTCTCAAACGCTTCTATCTAAGGTGACTCAGATAAGGCCAATGCATACCAAGTGAATTAAATTGTTATAACAAGTTCATTACTGATTCCTAGCTGTGAACCTACAACTAATGTTTTAGAAACTTATCCAGTTATTTGTTCTCTTTGTGAACTGCCTACACTATTTTTACATGGAGCTGTGCCAAAATTTCTCCCCTTGAGTGATTGTTGGCTTTGGATTCCGACACCACATTTGTTTTGAACAAATTGGTATGTAAGACAAAATGTTAGGAATAGGTGTGCAGAAAGAGAAGGGCGGGGGGTGGGGGAGGGGAAAGGAGGCACTTGCCCCCATTCCCCCATTAAAATTTTAAAGTGACTGTTATATATATATATTTTGCCCCCATATTACAATGTCTTTGCCCCAATCATACTTTTTTTTGTTGAGTTTATTAAAAATATATATTTTAGGAAAAATTATTATTTGCCCACTGTATTTTGACATAATATACTAATATCTCTCTAAAGTTTGAAAAATATACGATTTGTCCCCTGTAGTTTGATATAATATACTAGTATCCCTGAGGTTTGAAAATTATACGATTTGCCTCATGTAGTTTGACATAATATACTAGTACCTCTCTGAGGTCTAAAAATTATACTATTTGTCCTCTGAAGTTTTGACATATTGTACTAGTACTCCCTGCAAATTTGATTTACTGGACTAATACCCTTCCGAGCAAAAATATTCTTTTTTACTAGTGTATTATATTTTTTTTCAAATATCGGGGGATACTAGTATATTATGTCAAATTATATAGGACAAGTCACATATTTTTCAAACCTCAAGGGTATTGATATATTATGTCAAACTACAAGGGATAAATAGTAATTTTTCCTATATTTTACTATTAAAAATTATTACATAAACAAAAATTTGCTGTCATTGATGTTAACTTTTGGATTTGCCCTGCCCCGAGGGGGCCGTAATTGGTGACAAAATTTTCTATACCTAAGACCTATATGATATCATTAACTTCATTCAGGTCAAATTTCATTTCAAGCTTGAGAAATGATAATTAATGAATGCTTCTTAAATGTTTTAGAAAATTTGCCAGTTCATTATTTGTGGAAGCAATTGTAAGATTCTCCTGTGTACTTGGTTGCAGATTGCTGGACCATTCAGTTTTAAAATGGATGCTGGAGTTACAATTGATTGGAAGAATAAAGTCAAAGATTGGCAAATGCAAGTGTATGATCCAGTGTTTGCTATCGAGTATGCACTACAGGTCCTTGGTTCAGCAAAGGCTGTTGCTTGGTATTCCCCAAAGCAAAAAGAATTTATGGTAGAACTTCGCTTCTTCGAGACATAAATTCTATAAAATTAGAAAATTTTTATTTTTCCTCTTAATTCTGTTGTAGGCATACATTTTCTCCTGAAATTGTCAAATATGATTCCAAATACTGAAAATTTGGGTAGCCTTCCCAAGCAACTGGGCTTTCTATTCAAATAAAAAATTTAAATTACAAGAATTTTTCTTGCATATTCGACTAAATTTAATAAGGAAACTTTTATATGGAACGAATTATCATTCAATACAATGGAAGCTTACATTTGCCTATACTATGATACCTACCAAAGCTAACTGTGGGGCAACCTGAAGGAAGCCGAAGGTGCTTTTCGTTGTATTTGATGCCTACAAGGCATAGCCCGTGGGGTGGAGTAGCCATGGTATACTTGGCCAGCTCCCTGCGGTTGCGAGTTGCCAAAATCTCGGGGACAATTTCAGGAGGAATTGCCTGCTTTCCAATTTGAATGAGCAAAGCAACCTGCAAAGGTGAATGTCACAGAATTTCTATCAAAAGCTTTAAAAGAGTTGTTGCAGGGTTAAGGTACTTAACATCAAGTCTGGCTAATAGCAGGAAGGTTACATTTCAGCCTATCTTTTATAAGTAGAAGTCATTTACCATGTTCCGCACTTGTCTATACAAGAAGCCTGTCCCTTCAACTTTTAGCTGTAGAAGAGCACCCTGAACAATAAAATCGAATATAATCAGTTTTTCCTTTGCTCCGAAGTTGAGCAATCTATTCTTGAGATTACTTTGTCAATTAAAATTAAAACTAGCAAACAAACAGGTAAGGTAATAGGAGAAAGTGATATATAACCCCCTTCATGTAAGGACAGAAGTGTTCAATCACAGAAAGCAGCCATTACTAGGAGAGAGCATATTATGGATGGAGATTGACAATTACCATTTCGATGACATCAAAACGAAAAATAGTCTTCACTGGGTTCAGCACTCGATCATTGCGAGATGTATTGGCAAAAGCAGAGAAATCATGAGTTCCAATAAAATACTCTGCAGCTTCTCTCATGATAGCAGCATTAAGTTTATAAGCACTATGGTAAGCATAATGGCGCTGAAATGGATCCATGAAGGTGTTATTATATATCTTGTAGTGATAAACCTTGCTCCTAGCTGAAAATCGAGCATGGAATTCAGGAACTGCGGGGCTAATTTCTCTAACTCGGATATCTGGAGGAAGGATACCATTCAGAGCCGCATGAATGCTATCCAATCTGTCATAATTGAAAGGGGTAACAAAGTGTGCCACCTGCGAGCCTAGCTGATTGTAAGTTTGTTTACTATCGATGAATGCTTCGTAAAATAGTCAATAGAGTAAACAATTCAGACCTGACCCCAGGCATGAACCCCTGTATCTGTCCTACTTGCCCCAACTAAAAGAAGATCCTTCCTTTGTAGTTTTGTAACTCGAGTTAAAGCCGTTTCCACAGTGCATTGTACGGTTGGAGGGGATTGCTGAAATTGCCAACCTGAAATGAACACCATGACGTTAAACATATAATGGAAATATGAAAATTTAAAAACTTATAACACTTGCATGAATCAGGATATTGGCACACTTGAGGACAGACATTGATGAACTTTTATAAATCACCTGCATACAGGCATCAATATGAGCTAACTGAAGCTCGATACCTTTTCTCATCCTAAGGCAGAATCCTGACCTTAAACAACACATATCTCACCCACAATAGCACCTTCGAGTAATGCATAATTTAGCAAACTTGTAAATCTGAAGGCAGACAAGGACAAGCCTCTCTAAGTTTAACAGGAAAAAATTTTCAGCAGAGCGGTCTCGAGTGTGCCTCTTATCTTAAAATTAGATAGGTATCTCAACAACTGGATCAAATTTGCTAAGCCCCAAATTTTGAAAATTATAACAGAAGAATAATATCATGAAACCCCAAGTTGCCACAGGGATGCTAAAAGAAAGTTTGTTCCTTTAATCAGTTTGCAGTCAAACTAACCAGAATCTGATGGAAATGACAAAGTTCATGACATGAAGACTTTTTTTTTCTAAAACTGAAAATGCAATCAAAAGAGAGAGAAAGAGAAAGAGGGACCTGCATAACGGGTGCCATCATAAGCTATAACCAAACGCCACTTAAACCCATCAAGAGTGGACTTAATCAAATAGTTAGGTGTCTCTGCAGCACTATCTCCAACATCCTGTTAAAAAAGAAGCAAATTACAATCTTCGACACCAAGCCAGGGGTTTGGGAAAGTGTTGGGTTGGGGCGTGGGCTTACCAAGCTATTATTGGATGAAGACAGAGTAACACTTAGACTTTGATGTAAAGGAGAAGTCAGGCTCAGAATTCCATGAATTCTCATATCCAGAAGAAGAAGATGATGAAGAAAAGGACCCTCTTTTCTGCAAGTTAAAGGAGCAACAGGATAAACCCTTTTTAGTTCTCCATTAAAATGAAAAGGACAAAGAAAGAAGGGAAAATACAAAAACTGATCCAAAGTCATATTAGTAACTTCCTGTCTCTATTAGCTTGCATTTACCTCGTCGAGATGCACAGTAGAATCACCTACTACCAGGCGTTAGGTTCCATGAAGAACAAGGAAGAAAGAAGACTTAGCATCAATGTCAAAATGCAAACCTACCCAAACGATATGTCGTTCCTCTCCTTCGCGCAAATTATACTGTGTACCCTGGTAAGGGAATATTATTGAAATAAATAATAAAAATTTGGTGATAATTTTGTAAATAAAATAAATTTATATAGATTCGTTAGTTATTAAAAAAATATTCGTTAATTTATTGATAAATATTCATTTTATTTTAAAATAAAATCAATAGTTAATTTGTATCTTTTTTAGATATTATTTATTTTGATTTATTTTTTTTTGATACATTTTGTTTTGATTTTTTTATTATATTTTGAGTTTATTTGAAAATGATTCAATAAATTCATACTTACAAATCAAAATACTAAAAAATCTATTAAATTAAGTATATAAAAATAAAATGAACTTATATTAATATAAGAAATTAACATTTATTAATAAATTAATAAATTTTTTTCAATAAACTAATGAACCATTAGTTCATTTATTATGAACCTTTTCAGTTTATTTGTAATGAATTTTTTTATTAAACTAATGAACTTTTACTTTATTTGTAATGAAATTTTTTTAATGAACTAATAACATTTTTCAAAAAACTAGTGAATTTTTAATTCATTCGTAATAAATATTTTCAGTTTGTTCGCAATGAATCTTTTCAATAAACTAATGAAATTTTAATTTATTCGCAATTAACCTTTTTAATGATCTAATGATTTTTTTTTAATAAACTAATGAATTTTTAATTTATTTATAATGAATATTTTTTCAGTTTATTTGTAATGAATTTTCTCAATAAACTAAGAAACTTTTTATTTTATTTGTAATGAACTAATAAATATTTTTTAATAAATTAATGAACTTTTATTTAATGACAGATGATGAATATTTACAAAAAAAGTCATCATGTGATTGATAGCGGTGTAAGTTTGATTTATTTATAAAATTGTTACTACTTCTTACACGTGTGATGAACTTAGTTTATAATACTATATAGATCAGAGTCCAGCATATAACAATTGTATGATTTGGATTCTTTGATTAATTATGAAGTCCACAGAAAGGCCCAAACACTTAAGAACCTTATTTACATAATGAGAGCCCAAATAAGGCCCATTAAACCTTGTGTTAAAGGCCTGTCGCACACTTTAAACGATTCGTTTTGTACGCTTCCAAGTTACTGGGGGTGGGGGCGGTTCTGTTTCTGGTTCTGGTTCTGGTTCTGGTTCTCTCCCCTTTCTTTTGTAAGCTGGTTGAGGAGACAAAAACAAAGTCCATAGCTTTGGCGTTTCGAGAAGACTTTGCGACGCCATAACTCGTTCTTTCGGTCTGGCTTTAAAGGTAAATTCAAATAAAAATCCGACCTTTAAAAGGTTTTCTAGGGTTTCTTTTCTTAATAATATCAATTCAATATTTACTTCCACATTCTAGATTAGGTTTTCCCTCATTCGTGCTCTGAGGAATCGGAAACTACTTCATATTTGCTGTTTTCTTGTCATTCCTTCCACTTCAACTTCAAATTTCTGTCTTTTTATTTTCTTTGTTTTTTTTTTTTCTTCTGTGGCTTGAGATGTTATTTTTAGAGGTTTGTGGTTCTGGCAATGGCACTAAAGGACTGTCTTTTGACAAGTTACCCCGTTCAGTGACACCGTAGACATTTGGGATTTCTGTTATTGGGTTATTATTTCATGCTTGCGATTGTAAGAGAGATTTAAACTTTATAATATTGGAGATTCTATAATGCACACTGTATGAATGTGTTTAGATTTCGAGTCTTACTGTTTAGTTTCATCCTGTTGATTTTCTTCTATCATGTAATGCATAATTTATTTTATGGTCTATTGCTTTGAGCTCTTTTTTTTTTTCCTATTAGATATTTGAAAATTTTCCTTTTCCCACCTTTTGGTAGGCCATGGCTGCAAAGAAAATAATAGCTATATGCCAGTCGGGTGGTGAGTTTGTGACAAACAGGGACGGAACATTGTCATACATTGGCGGTGATGCTTATGCGGTTGACATTGATCAGGAAACTCAGTTGAGTGATTTTAAGTCTGAAGTCGCTGAAATGTTCAATTGTAGTGTTGATACAATGTGTATCAAATACTTTCTTCCAGGAAATAAAAGGACACTTATTACTATATCTAAAGACAAGGATTTACAACGCATGATTAATTTCCTTGGAGATACATTGACAGTTGATATCTTCATCTTATCGGAGGAAGCTGCTGCTAGAAATGTGTCCAACATGCCTGCTAGCAGGTCAAGCAGGACAACTGTTTCAGAAGCTGGGGTTCCACTTGTCGATGTTGCCCCTGTTGATGTTCATGTTGATATAGTTGGTATGGATGTCCACAACGAACATCCTGTCTCCTGTATTCCTCTTGGATTTGCTGATGGGAAACATAACAAAGCTGCAATACAGTGGGAAAACACTATCACTGGTGTCGATCAGAGGTTTAATAGTTTTACTGAATTTAGAGATGCTTTGCACAAGTACTCTATTGCGCATGGGTTTGCTTACAGATACAAGAAAAATGACAGTCATCGAGTTACTGTTAAATGCAAGTCTCCAGGTTGTCCTTGGCGGATATATGCTTCCAGGTTGTCAACAACTCAATTAATTTGTATCAAGAAAATGAATGCGGAACATACATGTGAAGGAGTTGCTGCGAAAGCTGGGTATCGAGCAACTAGGGGTTGGGTGGGAAGTATCATAAAGGAGAAACTAAAATTGTCCCCAAACTACAGGCCAAAAGATATTGCAGACGACATTAAACGAGAGTATGGGATTCAACTAAATTATTCTCAGGCATGGCGTGCAAAAGAGATAGCAAGAGAGCAGCTTCAAGGCTCATATAAAGAGGCATATAATCAGTTGCCCTTTTTTTGTGAGAGAATAAAAGAAACTAATCCAGGCAGTTTTGCTACATTCTACACAAAGGACGACTCGAGTTTTCATCGGCTTTTTGTTTCTTTTCATGCATCACTAACTGGTTTCGAACAAGGTTGCCGTCCTCTCATTTTCCTTGACAGTGCTCCTTTAAATTCAAAATACCAAGGGGTGTTGTTGGCAGCCATTTCATTTGATGGAGATGATGGTATTTTTCCTGTAGCTTTTGGTGTGGTAGATACAGAAACAGAGGATAACTGGCATTGGTTTTTAGTGGAACTGAAATCTGCTGTCTCAACATCACGCCAGATTACTTTTGTTGCAGATTTTCAAAATGGTCTAAAGAAATCTTTGCCTGAGGTATTTGAAAAATCCTACCATGCCTATTGTTTGCGTCATCTTGCTGAGAAGCTTAACAGAGACTTAAAAGGGCAATTTTCTCATGAAGCAAGACGTTTCATGATAAATGATTTTTATGCTGCTGCCTATGCACCCAGACTTGAGGGCTTCCAACAATCTGTAGAGAACATAAAAAGTATTTCACCTGAAGCATACAACTGGGTCATACAAAGCGACCCAGAGCACTGGGCAAATGCCTTCTTTGGAGGAGCAAGGTATAACCACATGACATCGAACTTTGGGCAACAGTTCTATAGTTGGGTATCAGAAGCTCATGAATTGCCAATAACACAATTGATTGATACATTAAGAGGCAAAATGATGGAATCAATTTACACTCGTCGAGTAGAATCCAATCAATGGATGACAAAGTTAACACCATCAAACGAAGAAAGACTGCAAAAGGAGACATCAATAGCAAGGTCACTTCAAGTGTTACTTTCCCATAGTAGCACATTTGAGGTTCGTGGAGAGTCTGTTGAGATTGTTGATATTGAACATTGGGATTGTAGTTGCAAGGGATGGCAACTCACTGGTTTGCCTTGCTGCCATGCCATTGCTGTCTTTGAATGTGTTGGTAGAAGTCCATATGATTATTGCTCCAGATATTTTACAACCGAGACTTATCGCTTAACTTTTGCCGAGTCAATTCACCCTGTTCCAAATGTTGATAGGCCAGTTCAGGGTGAACCAAGTGAGGTAGGAGTTTTTGTAACCCCTCCACCAACTAAACGCCCACCTGGTAGGCCAAAGATGAAGCAGGCTGACTCCGTTGACATAATTAAGAGGCAGCTTCAGTGTAGCAAGTGCAAGGGTTTTGGCCATAATAAGAAGACATGCAGAGATGATAGGGCTTGAAAGTAGGTACCTAATCTTCATTGATTTCCTGCTTTGTAACATTTGACAGATTTAATTGGCCATGAGGGTTTGTGGTTGTTCACAACAAAGCAGCATAGTCTACCAGAATGAATGTGACAAAAATTTTGTGTTTATAATAGTCACATAGTTGTTAAAGGCGAAAGGCGTACCAAGGCAATATGTCAAGGCGCTAAGGGTTTATATCGCCTTAGGTGCGCGTAGAAGTAAAACACAAAAAATAAAATAAAATAAATTTAGAACTCACAACATAACACACATATAAAATAAAATCATGAACTTAACTCAATATCAAAGAAAAACAATTCAAAATAGTAACATATTATGTTTGGAAGGCACTTTAAACACGATAATAAACATGCAAAAAAGAAGTAGTAAAAGTAAAATATAGTCATATAAATAACTAGAATTTCTAATCCTAGAGGAATACTATTATACCATAGTAGAAATTCTAAAGTATTTTTTATTACTAATTTACTATATTTATAATTATGGTATTGGTTCTACACTCATAATCTTTTACTAAATATTAATTATAATCATCACATCATTCATCATTGCTAAGTTTTATTTAATTTTCTTCTTCTTTTTATTCTTTCTATTTTTTTAATCTTCTTTTTTTTTGGTAAAATAATCAAGTGTGAGTAAGTCTCACATAACCTACTTTAAATGTATAATAAAAGATTAAAATTGTTTTGTCTTAAAAGAACAAAAAAATATGATAAAAATCCTAAATATTAAAGAGGTTCACCTGTGCCTCACCCAAAGGTGCGCGCCTTTGGGCTTTTGAGACGCCTTACGGCTCAAGCGCGCTTTTGACAACTATGAATAGTCATTTTGCATTTTTAGTGAGCTGTTTGTCAATTGTCTTAATTTCTCAGCTGGTGCATTCTATTCGTTTATTCCATTTAGTTGTACTGGTAGCCTTTGTGTGGATTTTTATGATATATATGAAGCAATGGTGATCAAGTGTAATTTTAGAGTGCTATTTCTAAATTCATGATTTTCAAAATGTCCTTTTCCCAAGCAGAAAGAGTGCAGCATATTATTATTATATTCATGGAAAGATGTTTTTAGCTATAAATTTTAGGCAAAATGGAATTTTTGCCTCTAATTTATTGTTTTAAGTGAAATTTTTATTCGATTGAGGCATTTAAATTAGCAACAAAACCAATTTTAATTGCAAGGATTTGGTATCTGGTGATATTTCATATTCAAAATTTAATGATGCATAAATTTGTATTTCATGCAGGATTCTTTAAACAAAACAGAAAGGTATAACCCATTCAAAGCCCTTGGTTTGCCCTCCAAATCGGAGTTTGATACAGATTGCCCCTTAAGTTGTATTTTTTGTTCAAATTGCCCCCATTTTTAAATTTACAAATAACAAAGTGTCACAATAATGTGACTTTTCTGTCAAGAGTAAAACGTGTCTATTATATGTGTGCTGACCTGTCATTGAAAGCCAATAGCATAGAACCACATGGAAAATCGTTTAATATGTGGTGGAAAATAATTTTTTTTTTTGCTCTAATGATTTTTACCGTTAAGAAAATAAAAGAACTATAATTACTTTTGAGTGCTAGGTTTCAATTTCTAAAAATCAAAACTTTACTTTTGCAATTTCCAATCCAAAGAACACTCATTTGCATTCAAACCCTAAAATCTTATTTGCATGTGAAAGAAAACTGCATTAACCATTCCCACTTTCGATTGTGTGAGGATTTGGACTTTAATCAATTACTTTTGAATTTGAGCTATGTGCGATTTGGTGAGGAATTCGACCAGAGGCAAATTTGCAAGAAGTGTCACGGGAGATCGGTTTTCATTCCATGTTTGACAATGAAAGGTGCATGTATATTTCTTTTACTGACTGAAAGAGAGCATTGAAAGTCATTTGTGATAGTATATTGTCTGATTTTTTGTTGTTAGTGGAAAAAATTAGGCTTTTATGTAGTTTTACATAAATCTGTACATTTGGTTGGAAAAGTTAGGTCTTTTGTAGTTAATGTGATCTAGTTAACAATAAATGTAATATTTTATTGTTTTGGTAAAACAAATAATTTGACAATGGCTGATATAATCTATATGGTATTTCACTATGGTGGAGTTATGAATAGTATAACTAATGAGTATGAAAATGGGATTAGTGGTAACTGTAATGTCAAATATGCAAAAGGTATGTTTTATGTATTCAAGCATTTTAAATTCCAAATAGTATTAAGTAGTAACTAATGTGTTATACATTTTCTTTGTCCTAAACAGGGACTTGTACCTGTAATAGCATATTTGCTACCAGATAAAGAATATAGGATGTATGCAGACACATCTAGGTAAATTGGAAGAAGAAATACCTTGGTGAAGAGAGAATGAAAGCTTTTTGGAAGATTAGTAAGGTTTCTTCTTTTAAGGTGAAATTGAAAGATAGACTGATGAAAATGAAAGTATTTGTTGAGTCTCTATTATGTTATAATAAGGAGACTTGGTGTGGATCTTTTTTCAACATAGAATGTGAAGTGTGATATTGTGGAGAACAACATGTGCAAGACATTTAACTCTTGGATTTTAGTTGTAAGGCACAAGCTAGTAGCTAGCATGCTTGAGGAGATAAAACATAAGGTTATGGACAATATTGTGAAGCTGAGATCTTTTGTAGAATCATGGTATAAAGATATTGGTCCACTTATCATAATGATATTACATGAAAATAGTAAAAAATCTCAAATTTGCCAAGTGACATGGAATTGAGACACTAGTTTTGAAGTGATAGAAAGTGTGCATTGTCACATGGCAGACTTTAGGAAGCAAACATGTACTTGTAGGTCCTGACAATTGAAAGGCATACCATGTCCTCATGCCATATGTGCCATGTATCATAGAAGTTTGAATCTAGGGAATTATATTGACAATGATATCATAAAAACATATATTTGAAGACATATAATTCCAATGTTATCAAGGCGCACCTCAGGATCGAGGCGTAAAAGGCGTCGACCTCACTGCTTGCTTTGCTTATAAGCAAGCAATGTCGACAGGCAAGCGCCTTGATGCACCTCAAATGACAAACGGAAAGTAATATGGATTTTCTTGTCATGAACTGATTTTTCTGAATGAAATTAAGTAGTACTATATCAGACTAAATAACAACAATTATTTATATGATAAATAAATATGAGTATGGTTAAATAATTTATAATAAATTTTATTCAGATAAGTAGTATCATTCAAATGGCGTAGAAAGTTATGTTGGAAAAATTATGATTATGAGTCATTTTGAGAGAGTAATTTGGGTGGGTCCCATAACTTGGTTTTAAGAGAAAGACTTGGATATGCGTTCATTGACATGAGAACTATGAATTAATGTATTTATATGTTCAAAATGGAGAATGTGTGAATAGAAATTGAAATTCAAAGTAAGCTATTTGCTAAGGAGATATAAAGAGGAAAAGTGAAAACGATAGTTGTCTCACATCACTAAAATATAAAATTGGACTTATATTTATATAGTAAGATGTATTCTTACATGGATAAGAAAGTAGCATAGAAGGCTTTATCTCGCGCGCTTAGGCATAGAGGGGGTGCAAATCTATGGTTCGAGATAGGCCAATACGCGATCTGTATACACGAATATCGGGCCGAAATTTTATGGTTCAAAATAGGCCAATTTTTATATATTTTTTTTAAAATTGAAGGACACAATAACGCGCCCATCTCGTTTGACACTACCAAGTTTTTCCTCATGCCTGTGTCATTCTACAGTATATGAATAGCTAATCTAAACGTCCGTATTATTTGTTTTCCATATTTGCCTTTTGAATTTCTTGTCTTTTGGAATTTCATTTTCTGATATTTCAAATATTAAATTCATCATTATTTAAATGTTACAAATATATTATTGGCAACCTTTAAAGAGATTAATCACAATTAATCTCATGTCTCTTCCATCTAGTATAAATAGGAGTTCTTAGTTTTTATTGAATAGTTGGTTTTTGCTCTTTTTGAAAAAATCTTCTTCCATTTTCTTCTTTTCCTTCTAAAGTGATAGAGAGTGTGACATATAATCAGTTCGTTGTAAATGAATGTTGTGTATTCAATGTCCACTTGATATCTGTTGTATTCTGAAAAACAAATATCAATTCTTCTAAACACTGTTAATAGTAAATGAATTTATTTTAAGAATATTATATACAACACAAATTTTCACATTCTATATGAATATTAATTAACAATATTCCTATTTCCTAACAAGTTCCGCCCAAGGTGACTTTGATGATGCGTTGATAGTGTTGTCCTTTACTAATGGGTTTAAATGAGTCTGAGTTGATGTTGTCCCTTCCTGATGGTTAATATGAGTCGATGAAAGGCTGAAAGCTGAGAATTTTAGATAATGGCATGCATTGCGATGTTGATAAGAAGTTGACACTTGTTAACCCCAAAATGAAACTTGTCAGTCTCCCAAACACTGATGCCTTGAAGGAGCATACACGTTGCATGGTAGCTGTCATTTCTCCAACCATCTCGTCCCTTCCTTATATAAAGCCTACTTCCTTCGTCTTTCTTTTTAATTTGCTCTCCCACTTGGTTTCCGATTTCTCATCTATTTTTCAAAGATTGAATCTTTAACATAAAGTAACTAGCGAGATAAAGAAAGAACAGGATTCGTTTTTTTGTTCATATTCCATGATAATGGCTCCTAAAACAGTGCTGTTGCTTTGGTTGGGGATTATGGTGGTGGTAGTTATTGCAATGAGTTGCCATGGTTCCAGCGTCGACCACATGCCCTACACAACACAGGAAAGTGAAGATTTTGAGGAGGTGAAAGGTAAGACTGGAGAAGCGAAAGATAAGGCTAAAGAAGCATCGGAGTCTTGGACCGGATGGGCTAAGGACAAAATCTCAGAGACTATTGGAAGGAAACAAGAAGATGCCAAGCACGCTGCTACAGAAGCCTCTCAAACTGCTTCCACTATCCAACACAAAGCTTCTGGTCACTATTTTATTTTATATTTACTTCTTGAATCTTCTCTCTTTAATCTAAACCAGATTTTATTAACAATATTGATGAATGATGGATTTGACTCGATTTTATTTAAATAATTATAGTGTTTTTATTTGTTCAGTTGCACTAATCCTGAGCTTCAAAATATTATTTGAAATACTAAAATATATACAAGTGGTGCAGAAAAAGCTGGAGATATGAAAGAAGCCGCAGCACAGAAGGCAAAAGAAATGAGGGATGCAGCAGCAGAGAAGGCTGGCGAAATCTCAATTGCCGCCAAGGAAAAGCTGAGTGTCACTAAAGAAAAGGCCAGTGAAGCTGCAGAGGAGACAGAGGAGAAGGCATACGAGAAGGCGAGAGAAACAAGTGGGTTAGCAAAGGAAAAAGCAGAAGAGGCCAAAGAAATGGGGAAGACAGGTGTGGAAGAAAGCAAGAAGAAGGAAGCAGGAACAGAGGAGCAGCTGAAATATGGGAAAGAGAAAGCTAAGGAGGGTTATGATGCTGCCAAACAAAAAGCAGAGGAGACACTGGAATCTGCCAAAAAGAAATCGCAGCAGCTTAAGGATAACGTGGCAGAACGTGTCCCAGATGAAGAGCTTTAACTTCTCCACTCATGACCAATGTTTTCATATGTTCTGCTTTGGTGTTTTTTCATGTTAGTGAAAATGTGTTCTTGCATCTCTCCATTTTTTCAAAAAATTACAAAAAAAAAAAAAAAAAGTTTTATGCAGTCTCATTACTTAGAAATTTGGATACAAGTAATGTACAAAAACTTGGTATTCAAGAAATATAGCATGGAGCATTTAGCCTACTGCTAGTAGGGTTGGGTTATGCGATTGATAATATACAATTTCTTTTAGAGACAAATATATATATATTTTTTTTTTGTTAGTTAAATTGACATGGACTGAGTCTTTATTATTGTTGCATTGGGAGACCTAAACGTCATATCATCCGGAGACCAATGAGTTACTGATTTTTCGTTAGAGAATCATATATGTGTTTGAAGTAATTTTGGATTGATAAGAGTTGTAAATTTCGGCTAAAAATAGAAATTTTAAAAATAATGAGTTACTGATTTTTCGTTAGAGAATTATATATGTGTTAAAAGCAATTTTGAATTAAGATGAGTTCTAAATTTTGGATAAAAATAGAAATTTTAAAAATTTTTAATTTGATTGAAATATATAATTATACATAAAAATATATTTTATACGTTAATATTGATTATTTATTCATAATTTTTACAAAAGAGTAATATCAATTTATCAATATTATTTCATTTGTCAATATCATTTTATGATTTTTAGAATAAAATAAAAAAAATAAAAGATTAGTACAGTTCTTTTAAAATTAAATTTACTAAATATATAAAAAAAAAAATTTAGTTATATTTGATAAAATTTGTTTATAGAAGCTGTACTATTACTAAAATTTTTTTTTAATGTTTTTTATCTCTTATTTTGTAAGAACAAGAAGTTCTCTTCTTTTTTTCCTTACCTTTAAGAACATAAGGAAATTTTATTTGTCCTTTTTTTTTCGTCTTCCTTCTTTTTTTATATTTTTCTTTTTATCCTTATCTTTTTAAATAATATTTAGCAAATGGCAAACAAGCAAAAGAATGATAGTGAAAAAAGTAATTGTATATTAAATGCAATTTAAATAATGATTTAGTAAGTGGTAAATTGCATTAATGGCATATTAATGACTTAATGCAAGTGTCAAATAAATGAAAAAAAATGGTGGAAGAAGCAATAAAATATTAAATACAATGTTAAATTAAGGACAAAGGTAAAAATTAATAATGTATTTTTGATAAATGTGCATTAATGCAACGTTATATCAATAATTTTAATTACTATAATTAATGAAAGAATCAATTTTCTTTTTTATTAACCATGTTAATTATTTTAATATACCATTATAGTTAATTTAATTAACAATTTAATTTAATTTTGATAATTTTGATTAATACATTAATTAAAATTATATAGGAGAAATAGTTAAAATTAATCACTCAAATGATATAAGTGATAATTTGTAATTTAATTCTTAATTAAATTAATCACCACATTATAAATATTGACTAGCCAAATAATTTAATTAGGATGTGACTTATAAGGTTAATAATTTTATCGGAATTAAAATATAATGTCAACTCATTAATATTATATCATATACTATTTTCTGATTCCTCATATACTCGAACAAATTAAGTATTATTTTGGAATTCTTCTTTTAATTACCGATAAAATATCGAATGTTAATTTGATTTCTAGATTATAATATTAATTATTCTCGTTATGATTTCGATACTGATCAGAGTCACAGTGCATCAAAACTTTATTAGTCAATATACTAATGAATGGTAACTTGTGTTCTAATTAAAATAAGACTTATTTTTATTAGTCTAACTAATAATATCAATCTTATATCGAATAAATCATATTTATCCTGGCAAAAAATTTATTTTATCAAAACTAAAATATCAACTCCATTAGGATATTGTCTTGTTGCTGTAGGGTAACGAATCCTGCTGTAGGGTAACGAATCCTACTGTTGGTAATATCATGTCTCACTACATGTAACACCCTCTCATATAATTAAAATTAACTCAATTATATAAGCAGGTGTTATAGACTTTCCATTATTGAAAACTTGTGAAAATTCAAAACTTTTTCTTTTCCTTATATTATTATCTCTTAACATCCTTTCATACAAATAATTTCCATGTTACCATTTTAACATATTAGTCC
>CATIWF010008437.1:0-14218 GCA_949630135.1 Balakata baccata | reverse complement strand
GGTTTAGGATCACTTGGAAATAGTTTTGGTGGAGGTTTGGAGAGATTCTTCTGACATTTAAGGAACTTGTCAAGAGACAGAGATGATGGAGAGAATTTGATGGCAGCTGCCATTTTCTTTTTCTTCTTCTACTTCTTTGTATTATGGCGGGAAAGAAAGAGACTATATTGATCATGGACTCCGCAACACCAGCCACAGATACCTGATTAATTAATTTATTTCACAATTACTGCATTAGGTTAAAAATATTATTCTTGTTTAATTAAATCTTTAAACGCCGGCAATACTGTTGTTTGTCAATTAAAATAAGTTTGATTAACATTCATTTAGAGGGTGTATCAATTAGAATTTTAGTAGATTTAAAGAATCGTATTCGATTAGAATTTATAAAAATTTCCGTAAAAATTATAGAATATTCAATTAAGGCTCTTAATGGAGTATATAAAAATAAAATAGTAATAAAAAAGTCCCTGAATTTTATGAACATACTTTTTTTTTCACTTTCTCATGCAACGCAGTGGAGACTATTTCTTCCATCTCTACAAGCCAAGGCCTCGCAATCTCTCTTCCTTCTTCACGTCCAGTCGGTGGGTCAATTCCAGTGATTGGGTTCTCTCTTCCGCGTTTAAAGATTTGAACTTCTCCAAATTCAATCGGGAAACACAATTTCATGTCACTGAGGTTAGGAAATCTTTCATCTCCTCTTCTTTTTCTACTTTTTTTTCCCCTTTTTTTAGTAAGCTAAAGAATTGGTTGTAATAATATTCTCTCTTGTTTCGATTATGAGAAAATACTGCTAGTTTTTGCTGACTTTACTTCTTTGATTTTCTTGAGAAGCAAATAACAGTTCTTTAGTTAATTTTTTTTTATAGATTCTCATGCTCAACTGACAGCACATTAGAATTCTTGTGTTTACTTTTTCATTTTCTTTAGTGAGATTGAATGTAGCTCTCTATTAGTATTCTGCTCTAATTGAGATTTCTTTCCTTTAGTTTATTTATTTATTTATTTTGCACTCTTATCAATTGAATTCTGAGACAGCTAGTACACTTCTTATGTGTTTTCAATTTGCAATTGTTCGTTTTGATTTTCTGTTTAATGCTAACCGTGCAGCTTTGATGAAGGAAGTTGAAGATCTTTCCGGTGATTAGTAGGTGAATTCTATTACTTGTAGTATTTACAGCCTTTTTTCTGGAATGGAGTTTCGATTTTAGTTTCATAAACTATGGCAAATTAAAACCCCAATTTTATGAGCCCAAAATGTCCATAAAATTCTATAAATATTTATACAAATTTTTTTAAAAAATAAAAAGTCTATAAATTCTATAAAATTCGTTTGTTAAAAAGTTCTATAAATATCTTCTAAAATCCTAATTGAAATCAAATTCCTAAATCCCAGAAATCGAATTGGATTGGAGAAAGATTGAAATTAGTATCATAGTCCCCTTCGCCAGTGGTGATGGAATGCAATTGGTATATGCAAAACTCAGGTTCATGTAGCATTATAAATCAAATGCTATTACACGTATATGAGGCAGTTGTAAATAAATCAAACTTATATACCTTTCAATTATATAATGACATTTTTGTAAATATTCATCATCTGTCATTAAATAAATGTTCATTAGTTTATTGAAAAAAGTTTATTAATTCATTAAAAAATATTCATTATGAATAATATAAAGGTTTATTAGTTTATTGAAAATGTTCATTATGATTAAATTAAAAAGATTTAATACAAATGAACTAAATGTTCATTAGTTTATTGAAAAATGTTCATTACATCATTACAAAATGTTCATTACGAATAAAATAAAGTTTTGTTAGTTTATTGAAAAAGTTTATTGCGAAAAAATTAAAAAAATTCATTACAAATGAACTAAAAATTTATTAGTTTATTAAAAAATGTTGATTAGTTTATTAAAAAAAATTCATTACGAATAAAATAAAAGTTTATTAGTTTAATGTGAATATTTATTACGAAATGAACTAAAAATTTATTAGTTTATTAAAAAAAGTTTATTAATACAAGTTCATTTTTTATATTAATATAAGTTCATTTTATTTATTATTATACTTAATTTAATAAATATTCTTTTGTATTTTTATTTGTAAGTATGAATTATTAAATCTTTTTAAAAGAAACTCAAAACGTAAAAAAAAAAATCGAAACAAAACATACCGTAAAAACAATAAATCGAAACAAATAGCTTTTAAAAGTACAAAAAAAATATTTGATTTTGTTTTAAAATAAAATAAATATTTATTAATAAACTAGTAAATATTTTAATAATAAATTTACATCAATAAATGAATATATATAATTTTATTTTATTTACAAAATTATTCTTGTATTTTTAGTATATATTCGGTCCATATTTCAATAAAAATTGTAGTCTACATTATAATTTGCCGATGGAATAGAATTTCCTTCGCCACATAAATAGGACGAAAATCTTATGGGCCGTCGCTAAATGGCATACGTATAGAAGCCTCTTTCCGCTCCCTAACCCATAATTTTTTTACTAATTCTCTGAGACGAGTTGTTATATCATAGACCAATTGACCAACGACTACCACCTGTATAAAAAGCAGTAATAATTTTATAAAAAAAATTAAATTTATATAATTATTAAAATATATTGATATTTTTTAAATAATTATCATATGTTATGAGATAAAAAATTTATTAATTTATTATAAATTAAAATTTTAAATAAATATTCATTAATTAATTTAAAAATTATAATTTATTATAAAACTAAAAGTCAATAAAAAATAAAGTAAATATTTATTAGTTTATTAATAAAAATTTATTTATTATAAAATTAAAAATTTATTATGAATAAAATAAAAATTTATACTAAATATTTATAGTTATAAAACTAAAAATTTATTAGTTATACCTATTAAATTAAATATATAAAAAATAAAAATAAATATTTATTAATAAATAATTATTTAATTTATTCAAGGTTCTTAATAAAGTAATAACGTTTATATTATTCCTAATAAATATTTTTTTGATAAACGAACATTTCTAATAAAATATAATTTGCGCTCTGAAACCATTCTCTTCTCAGATCGGTACAACCCTTGTCAGTCTCTCCACCTTCGATTCCCTCCTTCCTTTATCTTCACTGAAAAGGATCCAACTCCGGCGAGGTTCTACTATTCGGCAAGAGCCAACGCGACCCAGCCCCCTACTCCTTTCAACGGGACACGTGTCCGTCCAGCAGAAATGGTCATGGCCGACTTACACAGCTTCCAGATGCTCCCCGCTGCTCGTTACAGCTTTCAGTCAAGGTCCATTGTCTCCTAACGCCGTTGCTATAGCTCGCTGTAGCCTCTAGCCGAAACAACAGTCTATCTGCTACTATTCTATCGCCGGAGTTCAAAAGGCTGCCAGAGAGACCTCAATTGCAGTACCGGGTAGGATATTTCTTTTAATATTTAATTGGAGTATTTTATTTATTTATTTATTTTGCTCAGAAACTGAGTGGGAAAGGTGGAAGGGAAATTGACGGCTTTAAAATGGTAAAAGCTTGAATTTTTTTTTTTAGGGGCTGGACTGAGATTGCAAAAATTTTGATTTTGTATGCTTGTTGTGCTACTGTAAGATTCTTATGTCTGCCTATTTGCTCTATTGGTGATTCTATATCCTACTTTTCTGTGATGCATTATTCTCTCTGAATCCTGTTTGCAAACTGATATGTATTAGGGCAAGTCTTAATATCATAGTCATGAAGAACTCCCAGTATTTCTTGGCCTTGAATTTATGCAACAGTCTAGAGATGGTTTCTAAACTTACAAGAACCATTACAAGAAATTTTGCATGGACATGTAGTCTATCTCAGTGTTTATGGTATATGCTTTTTGTTGATATAGTGAAAGATTCATTATCTTTCAATTACCAAGCATAAAATATTTCATATTAATTGTTAAGTTATTAGGCGAACCTTGGTCTTTATGAGACATACTATCACTACATGTGAGACTCACCACTTCACTCATAAAGTAAGAGGTCAATCTTTAATGAGATGGAAGCTCATAAGAACTCTGAAATAATCAGACACATTGTGGATTTATGAATGAATGAAAGGCTATTCCCACCTACCTTTCTTTTCTTTCTTAATCAATAAGCATTAGAAGTTGATTAGGTATTTTTTGTCTAAGGGCATGCTGCATTTGAATATTGCAAGATGAATATGAATTTGTTTCTTGACTTCATTCTTTCATTCTTTGTTTATTGAGTTGACAAGGACTTTCATGCGTAGGCCAGACCCAGACCTGCTAAAAAGCCAATTTTCTATGAGCCAGTTTCAGATTGGATTTTTTCTTTAAAAAAAAAAAATCCCCTGATGAAATGATTCAATTAACCTTTCTTTTGTTTTCCATCATTTTGTTCTTTTCTCAGCAAATCTGTCATTGAGGACTCATTTACCTCATTTTGAACCTTTCCCTGCTGGGAATATATGTATATATATATATCGAGGATATTCTGGTCAATAAGATAGGATCTCATCACACTTTGAGTTTTCCTATCAAATGCCTATTTGTCTCTCAAATTTTGTAATATTAGCAGGTTATTAGGTTACAATTTGTTTATGGAAAACATAATAATTTATCTAAACACTGTCTAAATGAGTAGAATATAATTAACTCTTCTTCTAGTTTTCCTTTTAGGATCTTCTTTTTTCAATGATTGGATGAACATGCCGAGCTTTGTGAAATTCTCTGTTTTTTTTTGTGTCAAGCAAATGTTTAGTGTGCCTTACAAATTTGCTTGCAAATTGACGTCTGCCACATATTTTTCTTTTCATGTCAATTTTGATGTCTGCTGCTTGCTAATAATCTTTGCAACATCTGTCCAGCAGCTAGTGTCAGCTGGATTTACTCTTCAGTTTCTTTACTGTTTTTCTAATTAATTGAGCTGTACTGATTCTTATCTGGTTTGAATTACTAGAAACTATGCAGGGAACTAAGCCCTTGAAAGAATATCTAAAACGATATCAAAGTAACAATGAAGAAGAGAATAAAAAGAAACGGAAGAAGAAGAAAGTTAAATCTGATGCACCAGGTGTTTTGGTTGTGGATGAAGATCCTGTGTGGCAAAAGCCAGTAAAACTCGAGGAAGAAGAAGACAATGATTCAGCTGGTGAACGAAATTAAAGCTCAAATGATTTGTATTTTATCTTTATATTAAATTGACTTTTGCTTTGGTAGGGGGTTAATATTGTCCTTTTCTGTAGATGAAGAAAAACCTCAAATTGATGAAGACATAGAAGTTAAGCGAATGAAGAGGCTGGAGCAACTTAGATCAAGGCGACCTTATAATGCCATAGCTGAAGATGGAAGTGGATGGGTTTCACTCTCTCCAAAACATGCAAATGATGATCAAAATTCTGATATTTCTCCACCTCAAGGACAGAGGATGAGGAATGACACACCCTCACCTGAGCCTGAAGGGAAGCGTCAGGCTCAGTCTTTGGATGCCGGTGTAGAAGATGCAGATTTATCACCTCCCAGGCAGCAGCGCAGACGCTATCATACTCCATCACCTGGACCCCACTTGAATTCTGATTTGCCCCCTCCTCGTAAACAGAAGGACTTGAATTCTGATTTGTCCCCTCCTCGTAAACAGAGAGATTTGAATTCCAATTTGTCCCCTCGTAAAAAGAGGGACCTGAATGCTGATTTATCCGCTCGTAAAAAGAGGGACCTGAATTCCGATTTATCTTCCCCTCGTAAACAGATGGCTCGAAATGATACACCTTCACCAGATCAATCCATGAAATCTTCAAGAGAAGCTGCTGGCATGCCACCAGATCTTTCACCCCCGAGGAAAAGCAGGGTTGGAAAGTCAGGATCGCCAGATCTTTCTCCTCAACGGTTCCCTAAGCGTTCAAGTTCAACTGCGAATGCTCGTTCTCGTGCATCTTTGGATGAAGACATTTCATTTTCAAGGAAAAATCAGGCCTCTATCCCAGCTTCCTCAAAGGAGAGACCAAAAACTGGTCTAATTACTGGCAGTGACATTGAAGAAGAGATATCTAAAACAAAGAAGAATGAGTTATTGAGGTCAAACATATTAGACTTTTCTTGGCTTGTTTCTCATGTTAAGTTGGTTATGTTGGCTTATTAGTGAAGTGTTACTCTAGCACTTGCTTATAACAAGTTGTTGGTGCTCTCTTTAGTCAATTTTGTATGACAGGAATTTTTGGCTGATTTTTTCTGTCTTAATGACTTTGTCCTTCTGAAATTGTTTCTAAGTGATGCTGAAATGGATCTAGTGTTTCATGATTCTTTTTATAATTCTTTTTCTTTGACAGATTTGAAAAGATGGATCCTTCCTTGAGCGGACGGGGTGCTGAAGCTGTATATCGCGATAAGAAAGGTTAGTGAAGAAAAGTAATTTCTAAGTATTAATGATACTGTATGTTGATGTAGAATTGAAAAAAGAAAAGCAACATTGAATGGAAAATGAAAGAAAGGGACATTTTGAGGAACAAACAAACTTCCATAAAAATTCATAACAAACTAATTCCAAACCTCCAAGGCCTTTTAGATAATATGAAAGTCAACATTGAAATCTCAACAATATGAAATGGAAATCAAAACTTTAGGGTAATTACCACAGGAACTAAAATTATAAATTCAGTTTCTGAAATAACTTTTTTCATAATACTTGGCTGGTCCTTGGTCATGAGTACTGCATAGTTAAACAAAAATCTCCAATTTGGAATTGAATTCAAGTTAGATGAGATATATAAGTTCTTGATTAGTGCATGCATGATTTATTAAAGTTTTTACTTATGAAAATTGCAGGACAACGAATATCGAAGGAGGAATACTTGAAATCAAAACAAAAAGTGGAAGAAAAGCCTAAGGTAGTTTCTAGGAATCTATGCATAAATGTATTGTCACCTTTTTTTTCTTTTAATTAAACATGGGATGTTTCTTCTTTCATTGTTATTTAATCAGGAGATAAAGTTAGAGTGGGGGAAAGGCTTGGCTCAAAAGCGAGAAGCTGAAGTTAGATTGCAGGAATTAGAACTTGAGAAGGACAAACCATTTGCCCGGACCAGGTGAGGTCAAATTTTGGTTAATCCAATAGCCATTTGATCCATCAAAATCTTTTTATACCTCTGTGATTTCTTATATTGATATGGTGAGGTCAAATTTTGGTTCATTGAATAGCCATATAATCCAACAATCAGGAAATGCAGCCAGCTGATTAGTAGAAAAGGATGAAGTACTTATTTAGCCATCATATTCATGTGAACAGAAGCATACTGCTTTTTCTTTTGTTTTGCAGAGATGATCCTGAACTTGATAAAATGCTGAGGGAGAGAGTACGATTTGGTGATCCTATGGCACATTTGATCAAGGTAATTAGTTGAGTTATTGTGCTTGTTGAGATTGTAGATAATTTGATAGTCCTCGAAATCCAGATGACATGGAAAATAAATTTTGCACTTAGTTTGATTTACTTTAATGCTGAATCAGACAATTTCTTACACGCGTTTGAAATATTGCAGAAAAAGCATTCTGAAACAGTTCTTGCAGATCTAGGGGACAGTGAGAAAATGAAGGAGTCAGGATTTATAGTTCCCCAGGAGATTCCTAATCACAGCTGGATAAAAAGAGGATTAGATGCTGCACCTAATCGATATGGTATAAAGCCAGGAAGACACTGGGATGGAGTTGATAGAAGTAATGGTACGATGGTTTGCTCTATATTTAAACTGATTGCTTATTTTTTATATTTGGCGGCCTCGGAATGAGGCTGTCAGCCTGGTTTGATGCAGTAATCCTACTCCTGGCTTGTTTAAGGTTTCTTAGGAGACAGATTGATATTTGATAGTCAAATCTGCTGCCTGTCCTGTTGCAGGATTTGAGAAAAAAATGTTCCAAAGGATGAATGAGAAAAGAGCTACCGAAAGGGAAGCTTATCTTTGGTCTGTATCTGATATGTGACTGGAGATTTGCACTTAAGCTGTTCTCTGTGTGTGAAGGAGATAAAGATTCTGATTGTCAAAACTGTTTGCACCAGCTATGAAAATGTTGCTCAAAACTGTGTTAGCAGCGGGTAGTGCTTGAATTTGGTGTTCTAGTAGTAGCCTTTATTTACGGGATACAAATAGACATGAGAATCAATTTTTGTTTTATTTTCTGGTCAGTGACCAAAGAATATTATCGATAGACAGAACTTTGTACATGAACAAAACTCCTGTGATTCCCTGAAAAATCACATTGTTCCACTCAATCCACGTAATATATGGCTGCATTTAGCTGTTGCCCTATGAACCCTGTGCTGACAATTTTCGTTGCATTTTTATTTTAAAAAATACTAATCAAACGCATCCATTTACATTGATTATAAGCAAGCTATATGAGCAGTGGACACTTTTTGCTATATCAAATCGCCACTCAGAGAAAATGATCATGAGTCTTACTTTTGTTATTTGCGCACAAAAAAAGCACTATTTCCTAACTGGTCAAATTTAGGGATGACAACGGATAGAGTACCTGTAAAAAAAAGTTATGCATGAATATAAATCCAATTATATATACTACTATATGAATTCGTTCCAAATTTGTTTAAAATTATAATGTTTCCAAATCCGATTAATATCCGAATTCATTTAATTATCCATTTATTATTAAAAAAATTTAAAATTATATAAAATTTTAACTAAATAATTAAAAATTAAAGTTTATTGAAATTTAGCCTTCAGAAGAGATTCTTCATCTTTGTTAAAGACTACTGAGCATCATAAAATTAAAATATTTTCCTTAAACATGTCCACTATATCATAACACGTGAATGTTTGATCATGTTTCTAAGTAAGGTGCCATTCCCCACATTTGATAGATATCTGTTGCTGAAGCAGCACACTTTTCCCCTCACAACTGTCACTTGTCAAAAATTAGTAATTATAATCATAATATATCCCCCCTCATGCGAATCATACTAATAAACTTTGGAAGATTGGCCTCAAAATTTATTCAAATACTTGAATGTTTTAACAGTCATGTATTGCAGGAATGGAATTTTGCTCCACTGATATGTGGGTCTGTTTGCTATTAACTCTTTTTCTGGTTTTTAGCTTTCTATTGTTTTTGCAGGCCTTTCATTAAGTAGCCAGAGTGTGTATATTTTAATTCAAATAAGTTTTCAAAGCATGGAACAAAAACCAAACGTCAAAGACAGAAACCATTGCAAACAGAGCATGCGAAACTCTTCTGCAATGCTGAATACCGAACTCTTGGAATTCCTAGTTTGTATTTTCAGTCCTTTTGTCTGCAGTAATGTCATATGTCCCAACTTCCTAAGAACAAAATCAATGAATATCACAATGGTGGTGAGGTGGATGTCCTTTGCCATGCAGCATAATGAAAGTTCATTCTAGCCAGATACTATGACTTGTAAAACACTAATTTCGATAAGTGTATGCTGTTGCAGTAACTAAAAGCCATAAGATTATTCCATGTGTTTGCTTTTGGATCATATTTATTACTTCAACTGCAATAACTGAGGATGTAATGGATATCATAATAGATTTTGCCAAGTGTGAAAATAGAGAAATTGATCATATCTGCTAGCTATTGAATACTGATAGAATCAGAAATTTTTGCATACTAACTGACAATGATTGAAGAAATTAAGAGATTAAAAGGACAGATTAGAAAACATTAATCCTCTGGGAGAAAAAGGGTAGCAATTGATAGAATCAGGGATATATGTATTCTCTATATTATTACTATATTATTGTTGTTTCCTAACTTGTAGATTTACTAATTTATGCTTAGATATGATATGTTAGGCTAGAAGGGGTTAAGTGTGTTCTATCTTCAATGACAATGGTAGTCTTCTAAGAGCCTGTTTGGGATTAAATTTCAGCAAAGTGTTTTTTGGAAAAAAAATTTGTATTTTTAATTTTTTTTGAATTTTGAAAACCATTTTTTTTTTGTAAAAGTAAGTAAATAGATGTTTTTTTTTTTCAAAAAATAGGGTTGGCAAAAACAATTTATAAAAAAATTTAAAAAATAGTCAATTAAATAAAAAAAAATTAAAATTTGCTTTTAGGACGCTTAACATCAATCTCAAACACCCCCTAAAAATATTTTCCGTAAGTCGTTATAAATGAAATTAACAAGTATTTTTCAACTCTGATCTGTAAAGCTTTTAACACTTTCAAAGCAATTGATCATTTGCTTTTTGCTGGGAAGTTCAACAAATTATGCTAATTTGCCACTTGAGTGATGAATTAGGCAAATTTACCACTGATCAAAATGGTGATGAATTAGAAAGCTAGAGTTGGAGAGAAACAGAGTAGGTATAAGAACAGAACAGAAAGTTAAATCCAGAAATTTGATTTTTGTCATATAGTAACTATTGTCAAGGCGAATGCAGATTTTTTTCGTGAAAGTTTTGACTTTACAATGTCTTTTAGACTTTCGTTTCTCTACTGATTTTCAACTTTGAAGAGCACTACGATGTTACTGCCTGTTGTCATACACCGCGGAGGTTGAACCAAAAGCTTACGATTGAGTGAAAGTTATCTAATGCCGCACGGCCATTGGAAGAAAAGACCAAGCCCGTGACACTGTGCATGGGACATACAAAAGAGATGATGATTCAATATAGTGTCTAGATATTAATAGCCTGGTCTGGCGGGAAGGGATGCCAGGTTATATTTTGCCATTGTATGGTTTTAGGCTCTTAGCAAATGTTTGTGCAGGAGTTTGCTTTGGTAGCATGCTGGTCAACAAGCATATGATTTATGTATCATGAGAATTGAAGGATTGAAGAATCTTTTGTTTATTTTGATAATGAGTGTATGAATCTGATTAATAAGGAGATCGGCCATCAGTAATAATTTTATATAACCAGAAGTTAGAAATGAGAATAATCTATTCCCATTTCAATCCTTGAACTTATTCATCTATTTGCCTTCTGTAACACAGAAATGTTTGCACAACTTGTGCACCCATGACAGGACAAGATTTTTCTATGAATATACACAAATTTTGGTTTGACATTTTTTCTATTTGATTTATGATCATCTTTCTTCCAGCGGAAAGATCCTTTCATTTTATTTTTTTTCTATCAATGAATAATTTGTCCACCACTGGATAAATTACTGTCACATTAGCAAAATTTCAACTACACTTTCAAATACATTTCATCCATGTAATTGATATAAATTTTAATTTATGAGACTCAGTTAATATTTTAATATATTATATTCACTATTAATAATTAAAATATTATATTTTTTATTAATCAAATAACTTAGATTTTATTGTTAAATATGTTAACATTAATAAATTACAAAAAAAAATTATGAAATTTAATGAAAATTAAATAATGTTGATAATAATATTATTGTTCTTGTCTCAAATGCATAAAAAATATTAATCTATATTAATTATACTTATTTTAGTTAAAGAATATAATTATATTTTTAAAGTAATTTTAAATGAATGAATACAAATTATATATTAATATATATTAATAAATATAATAATATTTTTCATTATATTTAATTTTATTAATTATTTAAGTTAATATTATATGAGTTTTATAAGCTTAATTAATTATATATTAATTAATAATATTTTATTTTATTATTAAATAATACAAGTGAAATCTACTTCAGTTTTTTATTCATTAGAAATTCTCTCTCTCCTCTTTCACTAGAAATTTATAAGCTTGCAAATTACTCGTGCAAGTCACTTTGCAATCGCCATGTCACTTTGCAATTCTTATCTGCAAGAGGATGGTGATGCTCTAAGTTGGGTTCAGGTTCAAGTTCAAGCAACTGAATTAGCAAGTAGTGAAACACTAAAATGCACATGAAACATGTGTTATTGTTGGAAATATATAACGAAAAGGGGCCAAGAAATAGAACATGGAAATGGAGGAAAGAAAGTAATAATCTTATTCATTCAAATTGAACATATATAGAGAGAAAAAGTAACAAAATATCTCATCAATCATGGATAATTACAACAAAAATTTAAATTTGAACTAGAAAATTATTCATAGAATCATTTAGATCCTACTAATTCAAAATAAAAAACTAAAATTCAAATTTATTTGAAAATTATTACCATAATTTTTTTAAATATTTTTCCACCTAGATATCATAATTTTAACACTTCTCCTTAGTATCCAGATGATAGACATTAAATTTTTCTTGAAAATAGTTTTCTTATAAAGTAGAATCATCTCTTGATCTTCTTAAAACTCCTTAAAAGTATTTTCAGTTTAATGATTTATTGGTCTCATGAGAATTTTTTTTTTCAAAATTGTTGGCGTCTTGAGATTTTTTTTGAAATTCAGAACTTTGTAATCCTTTGAAATTTTGTTTTCATTTTGGAACTCACCGGTCCTTTGAATTTTTTTTTATAAAAATTCATAGACTTTCTAGATTTTGAAAGGACAAATTATATAAAAAATTTTGAACTTTTATTTTTGTATCAAAATAATTATATTTTTTTTAACTTTTAAATATAAATACTTTTAATTTTATATCAAATGTAGTTTTAAGAGGAATTTAATTTGGTTTGACACTAACGTAACACTCTGAACCTAATTTTTTTTAATTTGGCACTACTGACATGTATTAATATGTATATATGATATTTATTTTTTTAAATAAATATGATCATTTTTTTTTTCAAATAGTATGACAAGAGTTAAAAAAAAATACATAGATTCATATAAAACTAGATATCCAAGGGTTCTAAGTTTGCATAGATATAAATATATTTGCCGAAAATAAGTAGTATATAGGCTAGATTCATGCATACATACTAGAGCAATGTAGACATACTTCCAGTATGAGAGTTTTCTATATAACTTAATAAAAAATATGTTCGAAATATCACATCACTGTCAAACCAAACTAAATTTTTTCTGAGACTACATTTGATATGAAATTGAAAGTATATATATTTAATAGCTAAAAAATTAAGAATAAAATTATTTTGACATAAAAGTAAAAGTTCAAAGTTCTGTTTATGCAAATTGCCTATTTTGAAATCATGTTTACAATTTGGGGACATACTTTTTGAAAATGTTTTGCAAGTCTTTGAAAAATATTTCATAGTTTAGTGATGTGTTGATCTATTAAAAATATTTTAGTAATTTAGTGATTTGTAGGCCTTTTGAAAAAAAAATTTGCAGTTTAAGGACTTACTTAGATCTCATTTGAAGAAAATTTTGAAAATATAGGTATTGTAAGATCAATTATAACTCTGATATCACCGTTGAAAAAATTTAACAAAAATGGAGTAGAAATAGAATATAGAAATGGAGAAAAAAAAATACTCGTATTGTTCATTCAAGTTGAACATATATATAGAGAAAAAATAACAAAATATCCTATCAATTAAGGATGGTTACAACAAAAATTTAAACTAAGAAATTATTTATAGAATCATTTAATTCCTACCAATTCAAAATAAAAACTAAAATTCAAACTTATTTAAAAATTATTTCCATAATTTTTTTAAATATTTTTCTACCTAGATACCATAATTTCAATAGTTACTATGAAATAATAGAATGATTGCATTTTCTTGCACAAGAAAGTTTGTTGAATATTTGCATTAGTTGCTGATCAGATTTGCAGCAGAATAAATCTTAGAGTTTTAGTTTTGTTAGAGTATTTTTAATTCAAATAAATATGTCTATCTAGTTAAATATCTACAATTTGAATGTTTTAAAATTTAAGTCTGATGCTGCAGATTTTATACTTCAGATTTATTGTGACTTTTTTTTATGTTTTTAAGAGCCTATTTAAAGGCTTCATTATTAATGAAATAATTAGAGACAAATTTTTAACCATTTTCAATCCTTCATTTTTGCTATTCAACTTTCAAAAAACCATTAATTGGTATCAAAGTCATTTGTTCTTAAAGAACCAGTGCATTTGCTCAACCCATTTGAAAACTATAACTCATTTTTAAATATGACAAGAAACAGTTTCTCTTTTGAATGCCTCATAAATCTTAATGGGTGAAAACTATCAAAGTTGATTAGTGAAAATGTAATTTTATCTTGAAGCCTATAATTTATGGAAAGTTGTAATGGAAGATGGACACTTACACACACTCCCTACAAATCATACTCTTGCCCAAATTAAAGATCATTTGAAAGAGAACCAAAAGATACAAAGCCAAAATTATTATTCAAAATTCT
>CATIWF010008430.1:0-31370 GCA_949630135.1 Balakata baccata | reverse complement strand
GAATTATAGGATTCTACTTGTGCCATTAAAACTAATTTAACAAAATTATAGTTGGAAATTATACCTTTAATTTCTTTAAGCAATTCTTCAAATTTCCTTCTTGTTGGATTGTAGCAAACTAGATTGGATTGTAGCAAACCAGATTGGATTATCTCTAAAGATAATCCACGTGGAAATAGAAGAAAGAAACCACAAGGGTAATGGTTTGAACACACAATGTGCTAGCATTATGTAAGTTCTTTGAGATAAATTCTAAGAAAATTAACTATTAGTTTTTTATGGTAACTCATCAGTTTTTTTTATGAAAATACTATTTATAAGTGTTTCCAAACACCCTAGGATTAGAAAATTATGAAAATAGATTTAGGGGCGAATTGCTAAATTGGCCAAATCTTGGTTAGTTCTGCTAGCACCTGCGCGCTGGGCTTGCCCAGCATGCAGGCACTGGCCTGCCACGGGCCCATAGCAGGCTAGTGGCCAGCTACAGGCCCACATGGGCCCGTAACTCCCCTGAACAATTTTTCCATATTTTTTTTCTTGTGATCTCATCACAATCCGACCCTAAATAATTCTCTCATATTTTTTGATCTCATTCAAGACCATTTTACTCATTCTTCACACCTCCAATGCATGTGACCCATTAGGTTTTCGGTTATATTGGCCATCCGAATTAACAATTAATTCAAGCAAGTCATGAGCAATATCTAGCAACACATCATGACTCCCAATTGACCGGAAAGTCAATGGTTTGACTAAGAACATTTCCATAGACAACAATATGTATAATTGATCCTTTCACCATCCTATACCCCTCTCAGTTCAGAGTATGTACTATGTGTCAGCTCCTGCTAGAGTGACTACGTCACACATAGCCTAAGAAATGTTTGATCTTGTCCTTGGGACTCATTACTCTATTAGACATATCACTGAAAATCATCTTCAAGACATTTCCACTCTAGTCAGAGACTCCCGAGTAATGATCTCGACAAGAGGTTGTGGGTATACCATCTCTCTATCAGGAGCAGTGAATCCTCTGTTGGCTATCCAATTACCTTTGAATACCTCAAGCTGTACCCAATCACCACCCTATGAGCTACCTCTGTGAGGCAACAAGAAATGGAGTTAAAGTACAGAATCAGTATCCAAGATATCCTTGAGTACCTCAAGTCTAAGGATAATTGCCCCATTGTTATGATGAGACTATCATTGACATTTGAATAGATAATCCATATGATCATCTCATAGCAAGTCATCCAATGTACTTGACTACTCTTAGCAAGCATCCACATGTTAACTTTAAACATCTCATGTTCACAGCTTATGAATCTACTGCTTGATCCAATTAAGGAGTATAACATGTGTTAGTCTATTCGGATCAACAATGTTCCATCTTGTTAATCCTATGACTAGGGATAATTTAGATACTAACATAATTACATATGACAGAAATCTCATTATCATGATCTAATCATGATTTTCTTCATGATATGTTTCATATCATGGACTTTTATTAATCAGTTTAAGATCTATATCAATTCATATATA
Organism: Balakata baccata; assembly: GCA_949630135.1. NCBI lineage: Eukaryota > Viridiplantae > Streptophyta > Magnoliopsida > Malpighiales > Euphorbiaceae > Balakata > Balakata baccata. The sequence continues at coordinate 29,825 of CATIWF010008430.1, read as the reverse complement.
AATGAATACTAATATAATAAAAGAATGTCTTTATGAATGTATACACTAAGTGCCTAAGGCGATTGCCTTTTGGGCATATCTCTAACAGTTTACACTCCTAATAGAATGAAATTTAAATATATCAGGAGAAAACTAGAATATTCATATTTGGTTGTTCAACTACTATTAATCTTTATTCTCTTTCTTCTAACATGTTGATTTGATTGTTTTTTTTTTCTATGTTTGATTGATTTCTTATTCATTATATGATTGTTCAAAAATATTTTGGAATGACAAATTTTTATTTCTAGTGACAAATTTTTTTTTCTACTAAGAAACAAAGCTTCTTAAAGAAATTAAAAAATTAATAAAAAGGAATAAGAGCTCAAAGAAGCTAAAAGTCTAATAAACTATTCAAAATAAAATAATAATTTTAGAGAATCTATTTTGTATTTTTTGTAAGTAGAAGAAGACAAAAATCAAAACCTATTCTATAATTTCTTTTTGGCTTAATTACATAAAAAAAATCATAAACTTTGCATTTTGTCACAATTATATCCAATTCTATTTTCGTAACAAATTTAGTATCGGTATCATTGAACAACATTTTAAATCTAGCTTATGCTGATGTGAATTGCTTAATCAAACTCAATCCAATGACATATCAAAATGATTAGGCATTCCACGTCAATGTCATCTAAGTTCTGAGTGTGCTTCAACGGTATTGAGACTAAATTTGTTACAAGAATAGAAGTTCATATAATTAAACTCATATTTTTAAAGAATTGGATATAATTATGACAAAGTACAGAGTTCAAGATTTTTTTATGTAATTAAGCATTTCTTTTTTCTTATATAGAGGGACCATGGCCCCTATTTGCTCCCCTTTTGTTCCGCCACTGAATACACCAGTGTATCATACAATGACCTTTTATATATTATTACTTTTGCTGTTATAATTTATCTAATTCACTAATATATCTATATATTAATTAACTAATTTAATTACTGGAAGTATACTTAATGTTAGTTTAATTTATATTCAATTTAGTTAATTTTATTAATTGAGCTCTAATTTATATAATTAAATAGTAACTTTAATAACTTTCACTGCAATTCATTTTAACTAATCTACTAAATTTCAAATCGATCAATTAAAATTTAATTTAAGCTCAACTAATCAATTTGATTCCAATTTTGATTTATTTTGATAATTAAATTGAATTCCAATTGAAGTTCAATTAATCAATTATCTCTTAAATTAATCAATTGAACTATAATTTAAGTGTGAGATTCTTGTATCGTTTTTGTTGTGCACTAGCTTTAACTATATTAGTAGTAGGAACGTAATTCCGGCTCTAAATAATAATTATATAAAAATATTTTTTAATTTCTATTAATTAATATATAATTAATAGTTAATAACAATTATTTATATATATTATTATTAAATATCATATACTAAAATTAGCTACCACAAAAGAAATTTGGTAGCTAATCAGCTATTACAATAGATGTAGTAACTAATAGTGAACATAATAAGTGGTCGCTACAAAAGTGTGGTAGCTTATCAGCAACCACATAGATACCACATGTAGTGTAGTAGCTGATTAGGTACCACACTAGGTATGGTCACTAATAGTTATCACATAGCTATCACAAGCTACCATATTATTCTGTGGTAGTTAATAGCGACCACTATATTTGTGGTCGCTGATTAGCTCCACCATGTAGTCTCTAAAACTCCCACGAAAAAAAAGTGACAAATTTAGTGACTACAATTAGTGGTCTCTGATGTATGATCGCTAAGTAGTAGTAGTATGGTAGCTATTACTTTAATTTTTTGGTCAATTTTGGTCACTAAGTGGTTGCTAAATGGTAGCTAAGTAGTGACCACTGTCTATCGTAGCTATTATTAAATTTTTTTTTTGGTGATATATTTGTGATGAATTAATTCCTTTCAAAGCACTCAATAATAGGTAACACAACGATAGGAACTTCTCTCAATACTAGGAGATACTGCATTCAAGATCAATGTCTTTTTTATATTCAACGATCGACATCTAGGGTTCCTCAAAGATCAATGTCTTTTTTATGTTTTCTACTATATCATTCTCGATGGTGGCATTCCTATGGTCATGAAGTGGACCATAGAATGCTTTAGTCTCACCTTTTTGATTGGTAAAGTTGAGCCATACACAATGGTGCAATATTCAAATGCATATAGAAAGTAGAAAAACAAGTAGTAGAACTAGTTGAGGGCTCGCCTACTAATTGCAGTAACCAGTTAGATGGGGGCTTTTTCATTTTGCGTACAATAGCTGCATCACAGATTACATCATTCTCTATGGTAGCATTGTCGACAGTCATAAGGCGGTAGAGATTTAATGAGTCACACATGCTTTTAGAAATTTTTGCGTGTAAATTTTGTAAAATTCATATTCTAATGTACATTTTAGAATTGCAATATTTGTGGTAAATGGCATTTAAATTCATATATTTGTGTTGAATTAATTCATTTCAAAGCACTTGAAAGTAGGGAACACGGCTATAGTGAAAGCTCTCACTATCGTAGAACATTCAATTTACAAAATCAATATATAAAATTTTCAAGTATCAGAATAAACACAAAGTATCAAAACAAATGTATTAGATCTGGTGCATGTCAAACCCTACACCCTTATGCTTAAAATCTTTCAAAGCACAAACTCTCAAAGGCCAAAAAAAATACAAATTACAAAGTCTGAAAACTAAAAATCATATACAAAGACTAATAAACAATAACTAATATCCAGAATCCAATACAATAAAACTTCAATTGTGTGTTCTCCTGGAAAAAGATAGCACAATTGACCATGCTTATATCTATAGTAAAAGTCTTCAATGGTATTGGAAGGCCACTTGTTTCAAAGTATGCCCAAATGTACAATTACTTAAAATCATTCATAAGGAATTGTATATTTGGTCAATACTTTAAAGTAAAAAGCATCTATGAATCCAGTTACTTCAGCATATGCCCAAATATACAATTCCTTAAATCCTCTATGACAACATGGTGCCACGTTCATGCATAAAGAAATGTATATTTGGATCATATCTTGAAGTAGAAAGCCATGAATTGACAGTGGCATATCTAAAACCCATCAAGTTTCCGTAAATACAAATTGATAAATTGAAGAAGAAATGTGATGAAATGCTATGAATGAATCTATGACTTCATATGGGATGGTTTAAATAGAAGAGATTGATGTTTAGGGATCCCTCAATGAGACATTTAGGGTTCCTAAATTATGTGTCTATATATGTGCTACATAGTTTAGTTTATCAAGTTTTTCTCAAGCTCCATTTTAACTTTATACTAAAATAGAAGAAAGAGAAGCAAGAAGAGGTTAAGGTGAATTTTTTTTTTTTTTGAGAAAAAATCCAAAGAGCTTTATTAATTAGCAAATAGCCAAGCAACTATACATGACAAAAATAACAAACACAAAACAACTAATCTGCACTATCACCACCTAAGTACAACATTATCACATATATGAAAAGAATCAAACCTACACAGAACAAAATTCCTAACTCTCCTGTATAAAACATCCTCAACTAATCTTTCTTGTTGAAAGATCAAAGAGTTCCTTGCTTGCCAACTGGAATAAACCATTGCTTGGAGCAACCTTTCTTTGGAAAGAAGACTTTTACCTTTAACATGATTAGTAAACTAATTAATCTCTCTTCTATAAGTGAGAAAGTTCCTATGAATACCATAAGCAAGAAGCACTTTTCTCCAAACAGTAACAGTGTAACACTCTCTTACCCCACTCTAGGTTAGCAAGGTAAGTAAGTGTTACCCATTTAACTGTATTGATTAAAATACTTGAACCTTTTTTTTATTATATATATTTTTGAATCATACATATATCCAATTATTATTATTTCTTTTTATCACAATCCAAATTTCATAAACTGTATTTTGTAATTAAATATATGATTACAATATAATTATAAATAATATAACTGCTTTATACACCCCATTAATTTACATGACAAAAAGTTTTAAATAATTATTATACGATTTTTTATAAAATATAACAAAAATAATTATAGCTCTAAGCTGCCTTTTGGATTAGGTTCCCTCTTCTTGTGACAACTCGTCTAACCTTCTGATTCTATAAATCTTGCATAAGGAAAAATCACATGTACTAAGTTACTAGCTTAGCATTGCTTTATAGGATAAAAATTTTACATACTTACATTTATATAAATATGGTTAACCTACAGGTTCATCAATCAACACGTACAAGTTCATCAATCAAAGCATACAGGTTCATCAAATAATTAAATAATTCTTTAGCATACTCACATACCCAAAAGTCTACCAATAATTAAATTATTCGGTACATTTATTCTTAAATTAATTAAGTCCATAACACTTAGTCCGAACTCAACAATAGGAATATGGATTTGTCATTTCCAGCTTCTTAATAGTGCCTTATCGGCTTTTTAAGTAATGTCATTACCGGCTTTACATACAATACCATTACCTGCATTCTTTCTAATAATGTTATTACCGGCCTTTTAATAATAATTTATTGGGCACATTTTGTTATTTATTTACTTTTTCCTTAATTGGCATATCAAACTATCCACTATTCTAGTTAAAGACTATGTGTACTTGGGCTTTGACATTTTCGTTACCACAAACTTATTATTATTATTATTATTTTCCACAAGTAAATTATATATTATATGTCCACATAATCACCTAAACTAAAATTCCAGCCAATAATATATAAAATTTACACCATATAAAAATTACCAAAATACAAATTTTCAAGTCATAGCAGATTTCGGCCCTGGGATTGGGCCTCAATTGTGGCCCATTTATAATCTGATTCTAATCTTATGATCTTCTATGAATTTATATTTTATTGTCTTAAATTCATTTTGCAAAAAGAATAACCAGAATCTGAATTTTTTATCAAAAGTTATGGCCAAATTACCGAGTAGTGTTCACTAAATTTTTGCTCTGAAATTTTATTATTTCACTTAGGTCCGGGATTTTGTAGTCAATTTTCGATTTAGTTACCAACCGAATTTCAACTTATGTTCTTCATAACAAATTTAGCACTATGTGTTAGCTATCATATACAATTTGTTTCATACCGATCCGATTACAACATCCTAAGTTATGATTTATTTTGTCAAGACTATTCTAGTGCTTGTGTAATAGGGCATTAATTGACTTCATTGCAAACTAATCAATTTCATAATCTCATGTACTCATTCTATGCCCAAAATTTTCAGATCATAAATACAATCATAAAACCTAATATTTCACACTATTATGCCACAAAATTAAAAGGGTGGGCAATACTTTAATATACTACATTGCAATCCACATGCATCAACACACATTATACACAATATTATATATTTATTAAGGCATGCAAGATTTTTATCCAAAAAGCACATGCCTAAGCAGCTCCAAACTCCTCTTTTCTTCACTTTTATTCACTTGTTAGGTGGTCTTTACTTTCCCTTTGTCCACCTCTTGATGGGCACTCTTTTGCCCACTTGTTTGGCCTTAACAAAATAAACAATATTTCAATCATCAATTCACTCAACCATTGTTTATGCATAAATGATAGTTCATATTGCTAATGCTTTTCTCCCACTTTTCATATTTTTCTTTCCTTCTTTATTTACTTTATTTATGTTCATAACACTCAATAGTCATTCACTCCACTAAATTCAAACAAAACAGCTCTTCCATTCCTTAACATCCATCTATTACCAAATCATTTTTCCACTATTAAACACTTCTAAACACCAACCCCTTGATTTCCCTTCAATGGGCAGCCCCAACACCTCCTCATAAGTCTTATTATTTTAGTTTCAAGTCATAAAATCACCATTTACAACAACCTAAGGCTTATTTCCTTCATTTTCCTAACATACAAATACTTCACAACATAAGTTCTATAACATCATTACAAACCCTAATCTAACAATTCCAATCATAACATCCAACTACAAGGGTCTCAAATACATGCAATAAGGTTGAATTTAAGAAGAATAAACTTACCTTGATGGATCTCCAAGCTTGGCCAAAATCTCCTATTCTTTCTCTTTTGTTCTTCTTTCCATCTTCCTCTCTAACTCTCTTTTATGGTGTAAACTCTTTAGCTACTTGGTTTCTTTCTAACTAACTCTTTTTTTTTCCACTCTTTATTAAGGAGCTTAAAAGACATCAAAATAAAGGATTTGAGGAGGAGTTGGTAGGCCAAAAGGGAGAGGAGAAGATAAAGAAGATGACTTTTTGGATAAGTGAAGAAAATGCCACCAATTTTGACCTTTATACTAAGTTTAGGATTTGTGGGTTCCACTAATTAGTTTAACTCTCTTCCTATTGGTCTATTAACTTGATTAATTTTGATTAACTTTTAATTATGAAAAATTCCACTTCCACCCCATGATTTTCTAATTCTTACAAATTTTTCCCCAACAATTTTGATAATACCAATTTTGTCCTTAGAGTGATTTTTATTTTTTTCCAATTCTTCCACCAATCTTTTAATTCTCATATACTAATATCCCTACTTATATTTGCTTATTATTTATTATTTTTTCATGGGTCTGGATTTAGACTCTTATCGAATCGGTGCACCTGATTATGGCCACGCGCGATCAGGGCCTAAATCGCTGGACGTTACAAACAGAATAAGCACACTCAAAAAAATTAATGCTTAATAGATTCATCAGCACCATGATATAGTTCACAAATAGCAAAGCTACAAATCCTCCACCGAACTAGTTTGTTTCTAATATGTAGCTTTTCATACAAAAATGGCCATAAAATAAAAGCATGCTTAGGAATATGTCTTGGAAACTAAACAAGCCTATTCCATGGAACAATAATAGGCTTCAAAGCTATGCTTTTCCAAAGACCAGAAACAAAGAAATAGTATCCTAGATTCTATCTAGTCACATCTTGATTTTCCTATCTTACCACAAAATTATTTTTAATAAAATCTCATATTTGAGAGATATATGTATCCACAAGGTAAGGCAAATACCAAGAGTTGTTCCTCCAAACATCCCTAACAAGTGAGAACTTACAAACCTCAATTTCCTTAATATTTACTGTAAGAAACTTTTCAACAAGAGAGTATCCATTGGCCTAAGGGTTAAACCAAAGGGAGAACTTACGTCCATTAACCATTTGATAACTAAAAATCCTTTAAACCGCACTTCTCAAAATTAAGTAATTGAGTTGAGCTCCAACTACAATCCATAGACTTGAGAATTTCCTAAAAACTTAGTCTTTTAAGTTTATGGTCACTAACCCACTTAGCCCACAAAGTAGCCTTAGCAGTCACAAGGTCCCAAATATGGTTACATAAAGTTGCCTATTTCTAAATAGCCATAGGTCTAACACCTAAACCCCCTAGCAAATAGTACTCCAAGAGACTAAACCAGGTCTTTTATACTCAAAACAGCCATGCCACATATAGTTTGTACAAACTACATCAACATTCTTTATAAATCCTTAGGCAAAAGAAAAATGGAAGCCCAAAAAGTGCTCATACTAAGTAGGACAAAATTAACTAGCTATAATATACAAGTATAAGATAAGATTCTAGCAGACCAAGAAGAAATTCTAGAACTTAGAGCTGCACAATCATTTTTGGAGAGTCTGGTAGATAAAAAGGCATACCAAGATATCTAATAGGCAAGGTTCCTTTAGTGAACTGCAATAATTTCAAGATGCTTTCTATAAATCTATTGCTCACTCTTTTGGTTATTGCACCAAGTAAATTTGCCTCCTACACAGCTGAGTTCTTCTAACTGTGATATCATGAGTGAATTTTGAAAATCTGTACATGCACCAGAATCCATAGGAGCACCCCCATATCTATCAATATCTCTTAACACATAATTAAAATATCCTTGCAACAACCAAGGCAAAGAACCATCTACCACATTGAGTAAACTACTCCAAAGTTGTCTTTCCCTGCAATCATAAGAACCATATACAGTTGTTCAAAGGAATTTATGCCCTTCCCAAACAATTTCACAATGTATAAACTAACAGTGAACAACTAAAACAGTTAACTGATAAATAGTAGAATCATACAAAATTCAAATTATGCCCAAACTAGAAGCCATATAGTTATGGCACATAAGCTAATTATTCAACATTTTCTTCCAAATTCTATCAACATTATTTTCTCACACTCTTAGTCTCAAGTATACAACAAAATTCGATTTTATATTTTTTAATCAGAGATGTCATCTCTGATTGTTTTAGAGGGTCATCCCTTTAATATTCCAACTTAGAAACATCAAGTGGCATTAAAAGGATTTGGAGGCTTCTGAACCCTCTTACCTTCGCAAATATCCCCCTACTCCCCTATTAGGAGCAATTGTAGAATTCGCATAATTATTCTTAGTATCAACCTAAGCACTAGAATCTAATTAGGCCTTAACATCCAAACTCCCCTTATGTTGTATATTCCTTTTAGATATGTTGGATGCTGAACAACATTGCTAGAAGAAACCATCTCAACAGGCCTATGATTAACAACTTCTTTTTCTTTATATTTTCCACCATTAGTAGATGGAATAACAACATTAGAAGGACTAGAATTCTTAACCTACTACACTGCCATAACTTTATTTGTATTTGGACAGTCTTGCTTCATATGTCCAAGAGACTTGCAATGAGAACAAACCAGTGGCTTCCACTTATATACAATAGGTTGCAAGAATGTCTTTCCCTTCTCATCCATAAGAGTAACAACATTAGGAAACACACCATAAATAGCCATTTCCATTAGAATCCTAGCATAGGATAATTTGGATCTAGTAAGAGTACATGTATCACAAAATAGAGGTCTACCACATACACTGCCTATCTTGCTCAAAATTTCAGGCGACTGAAATTCCCAAGGAAGAGTTGGTAATTGTATCCAATTTGGAATATAAGCAAGCTTAGCATAGTTAATAGACGTACGAGGGTACCATTTCTTCAAAATGAAAGATCTCTTATCAAATGTGAATGGTCCATTTGCAAGCACATCTATAGGCCCTTCTAGAGTGTTAGCACGCTGGCTAAACCATACCGCTGCCATCTATTCTTAGAAAAAGCAGTGATGCATTCCAGTCACGGAATGCAACCATAGACACAACTAATGAGAGCATTTTTCCAATGTTGTTCCTTAAATTTCAAGTTTTGAAAGTGAAATCGAACAATTGGTTGTCCATCACAAATCGAAGGAGAAATATAAGAAAGATCACTCCCTTCTTCCTATTTCTGTTTTATGGAAATAAAGAAGACCAAGAATGTTGTTTCAAAGTAGCTTTAGGCACATAAGCCTTATTGCTGATCTCATTTATTGCATCCTCCACTACTAGAAAATGAGCAAATAGCGACACTTGCTTTTGCGTCGCTAATTTGTGACACACAACAACACTACGGCGAGGCTTGAGGACGGCAACCAAGAATGAACAATTAGTGACGTGGTCAGCGACACCATTATGATGCCGGGTGACGATGGAAAATAGCAACATAGGTTCTACATCTCTAATTATGCCGCGACACAAGGGCTGGAAATATAGTGACAACTAGGCATTGCTAGATGTGTTGCTAAGTAGCGACGCCACAAAGAGAATCGCTAAAAGTACGCGATTGCACTTCTGTTCTGAGCTAGCGACGCCAACAATGTCGCTATGTTTGGAAAATAAAATGCACCGTTTGGTTTTAAGTTAAGTACGCGACATATATAGTGACGCGAGTTCAGCATCGCTAGAGTGTTATACATATACCTTAAATCCCCAAATTGTTTTAAATCCCTAATCCCCTCCTAATCCAGACCCAACGTAGAAATCGCCATCCGCCACTGGAGTCTAGTCCACAAGCCGCCACTCATCGTCCACTGTCCGCTGTTGTCCCCTCTCGCTAGCTAACCTCTCCTCTCGCCGATTTTTGCTCCTATAACCCCTTGAAGCCGACATTCCTTTCACTCTCCAGGTACTGTTCTTCCTGTTTTTGTTCTCTCTCTCTCTCTCTTTTTTTTTGCAAATTGTCACATATAATCTGCAAATAGGTCATTTTAAGGATAATGTGTTAACTTGTGAGCATGCAAGAAAAAAAAAAAAAAAGAACATTGTGTGGAGTATACTCCGATGGGGATATAGGAAATCGTGAGAAACAAGGGAGTGAATTGTCAAAAATGGAATCGGGAGAGAAAGGAGAAGAATATTTGGTGAAGCTAAAGCAGAGATTGGTAATACAGGTTTTAGAGATTGGAATTATTTTTCATTCAGTGATAATTGGGGTAACAATAGGTATGTCGCAGTATCAGTGCACCATAAAACTTGTTGCTGCTCTGGGATTTACTAGATCTTTGAAGGAATGGGCCTTGGCAAATGCATCACTTAGGAATTCCTTATCTTTATCTATTGGCTGCAAAATTATAACTCTTTCACTGATAATGCTGCTATTTAGTTATTGATTAATCATTAAGAATATGAAATTTATTATAATATGTATTAATTCAGGGAAATCATCAATTATTTTAGATATATAAAACACATTACTGAATCAGAGGTGCAATGTAGTTAGGTATATTCAGTTTTTCAATTATCTTAAGCCTTCAGTATTTAGAGGCAGACAAAGGATAACATATTGAAACGATGTTCTCAAGTATTCGTTACAGAGTTGTTCTTGGTAGGAACAATTATATAACTTCATAGAACGCTATCAGGCTAATGAAAAATGATACCATATTGTATAATTTGTATCAGTTGCACCACAATGAGATAAAATCACTACAAACACAAGGAAACATAACTGACACAATGTATCTATTTCTGTAAATTTGTTTTTGCACATAGGAATACTTGGTTCGGTTCAATAGGCAAATGATTATACAGAGTCTTGAAATTCTACCCTCTAGTCCAAATAAATTAATAAAATATAATCTTCATTTGTTCTGCTTTGGTTATCATCTTCAAATTCTATGACATTTTGCAACGCATTTTTAGTCCATATCGTAAAGTGTATGTCTTGCTTTTCTTTTGTTCTGCTTTGGTTTTTCTATTTATTTATTAATGGGTTGCTTATTCACTTTACCTTTACCTGCTCAATTTCTGTGGTTGATTTTAGTAGCTAAATGTTCCTACTTTTATGCGCTTTAAGAGCTTCATGATATTTTAATGTGCCCTTATTGAATTGAACTATAGAGTGGTCATATACCTCAAAAAGGAACCTAACCACTTGTTGTTTTGTTTTGTGTGCCTGTTAGCAAATCTGGATGCTTTAGAGGTTATTAATTACTTGTTCTTTTTCTTTAACATACAATTCCTTAAATTGAATTACAAGAATGATATGATTATCCAAGTGTTGTTTTGTTTTGTCTTGTGATCTAGTGTTGGTAAGCTCTATGTAAGTCCATACATGATGATATTAAATTGTTTGCTAACAGTGATATTTCCCTTGTTTGCATGCGTCTGCTTGGAGAACATCAAAATTTTTCTTTTTGATTTTTGCTCCCAATTTTATGTGATTTATTTTGAGATATCTACCCTTATTTTCTACGTTTTTCACTATTTTCTAATCTTTATATTGTGCAGAAACTGTTTACTGGAAATTATAGAAAGCTCTCTGTTATTGGAAGAATTGTTGCAGGTGCATGTGCAGGCATGACATCTACTTTTGTAGTTATTAGCAAATGGGAATGTTAATTTTTTTGTTCATCATATTCAAACTTGCTGGGCTTCTATTGCTTTGCCTTGGTGATAATGTGTTCATGATGAATATAATGTGTAAGTTCTTTTATGATTTTGTAGTTGTCTCAACTTTCCCTTTCTGTCATTTCTTTCTCTCAACAAGATTAGATGTGATCGATTAAATCTTACTTGAACTTCAAAAGAATAAATGCAAAATTTGGTAGTTTAGTTTTAGACATGCAAGAGAATAAACAGAAACTATAGAAAATTTTAATTTGGCTTCAACCTTTGACCCTTTTAATTCTCAGTTATTTGGTCATAATATTGTTAACCTTTTTTTTTCTAATTAAAATTCTGCTTTAGCATGTTTTGAGCTTGTTATTAGATCATTATCTAAGCAAATCAATGTGTGCAGGTTGATATTTTATTGCAAGCTACTCAAAGCAGGGAAGCATGTCCTACAAGGTGATACAAGTTTTATTTAGTGGTTTTCACCATAGGCTACTGAGATTCTAGTACTTGAGATGAAAATGAGATTTTTTTTGTCACAACCTGTATGTACAACCAAAATTTGAGAAAAATACATTGAAGAATTAAAAGAGTGGGGGAAGAAATTAATGTGCATAATTTTTAGGGCTTGTTATGCACTTAAACTTTATTATATTTTTCTGAGATTCTAGTATACGATTTCAATAGTTAATCAAAACACTGAATTTGGTATGTAGACTTTACTTTTTTTATGTATACAACAAATTTTATGGTAATGGAATAAAAAATAAAAACTCAATTATATTTACAAAGTGCTACTTAGAAACAGTAGCAGTCATTGAGTTGTGATTCCTGCTGAATTATTTATTTATTTATTATAAAATATGACTTTATCATATGGAGATGCAAATTATCTATAGTTTGATGAGCTGGTTGTTTCTATCCTACCCTTATTAGGAAAATATTCTAATTTTCGAGCCTTATTCAATTTGATGTAGTTTTTTTTTTATTGGGTTCTTATGACTGATAGTTGCTTTGCGACTGCAAATATGCCGCTGAATTTGTATTTATATGTGTGGTTCATGTTGAGTTTGTACTTGCTAAAGTTTCTTTTTTTGTCATTTTTAATTATTTATAGCTTATGCTCATGTCTTTATTACTCATTCATTTCAAAGTTTGTATTTAATCAAAAGCTAACTATTTATATACATTTGCCAGGTAAAAGTCGATGCTCAGTGATCTTGTTCACACACTTGATAAACATATTTTTCTGGATATATTGCAAACAATTCAATGCTATACAGCCTTTGACCATTCCACTTCTACACCCTTATGTGTATCCTTGGGATTTCATATTCAATACTCAAGTAGGTAATAGTTTTTTATCTTGTTGCTGCACTACTCTTCCTTTAGCAGTACTAACTAGAAAATTTTGATGGTAATTGTCATTCTACTTAATTCTTGACTGTATGGTGTAGAATTTGTGGCGAAGCATGTTCTTCAACTACTCGTACCTCTTCCACTACTTGTACATCTTCCTTTATTTTTCCCTTTACTGGACATAATTTTTAGGGTGATTTCCTTTTGTAATTTTTTATCTAAATTTTTTATTTTTTTGGGACAGTAATTAGTTATATTCATATTGATGCTTGTGTTGTATTGACTTTTTTTTTTTAGACAAATCAATATATTTTGGACTGTATTGAATGTTGAATGGTGTGAATATAATTAATTATATGATATTCAGAAATTTCATAAGCAGGTTATTATTGTTATATAAGAGATTATTTTATAACGAATGAAATTATTCTGAAAATAAAAATAGCGACTCCATTAGCGACGCTAGGTGATGTCACTAAACAATGAAAAATTAAATGATTTATCATAATTTAGTGACCCATTTGTGCGTCGCTAATTTAGCCACACCGAAATGGTGTCACGATGTGGGTCGCTAATAGCGACTCAGGCACATTAGCGATGCCAATTTGAGAGGCGTCGCTGTTTTTAGGGTTGCTTCAACACTTTTTGAGATGTCTTGTTGCCGTCGCTCAGGCCAAATCGTGTTTAGCGACGCCATTCCCCTTTATAGTGACGATATTTAGGTGTCGCTAAATTGTAAAATTCTTGTAGTTCTCTGTCATTGGAACTCTAGAATCGAATTGATTCAAGTTCGAGAGAGAAACCCCCACAAGACGATTAGATTTAGCCAGAGAAAAAACCAAAGATAGAATTAAACAAATCTCCTTCTTATTCATAACATCATCACAAACAAGTTTAGAAGTTGAAAAAAAATTATTGAGTAAAGAGAATTGAAGCCTTGAAGAAGAATCAGACGAAGGTTTGGCTATTGATTTCCCTTTTTTTCGCCATGAGCAATGATGTATGTTAGCAGAGAAATACTTGCTCGCTTGCACCAAAAGAAAGAGAAAGAAAATCTTGTTCATAATATCTACTTGAAATCTTCTTAGGTGATGGTGATGTTGCATAAGAAGAAAGAAGAGAAAAAGAAGAGTAAGAGATAGGAAAAATGAAGAAGAAAGAAGGAGGAAAGAGAAAATAACAACAATAGTAATAAATATATTTTTAATAGATCTTCCATATGTCAATTTATAATTAGATACACTTAATTAGTCAACATTTTTAATCTATGTCAACGCTAGCTATTCTATTTATTCAATCAAAGTAAGTGTCAGCTAGATTTAGAGACTAGATTTGTTTCAAAAATGAATATTTATATAAAAATATTTTTAGAATTAGATATAATTATAAAATCTTACAAAATTCTTTTTTTTTTTCTTTGTAAAAAGTTAGTGCCACGCAAAAAAGGGTAGCAAATTTTGCCTTCCATCAAGATATTCCTTTTATGTAGTATGATGCCTCATTATTAGGAGCTTATATATATATATATAACACTTATTACTTTAAAAAAAAAAAAGTAGCTAGCACACCTCAATTGTATAATACTAAAAATAAAATTTAATTTATATGATTTTTAGTTATTCAATTTGGATCTTTTCTTCTTTTTTTTTTTGAGAAAAATAATTTCATTAATTGAAACTAGCAATACATCGATAAAAATACAATTACAAATCTTCTAAAAACGATAGAAGATAAAACAGTAAAAATATTTATAAGCACCTAGGTTAATAGCATAATAAATCGGCTCAACGCCTATATATTTGAAAATATTTACTAAAAGAAATTTCACAAAAAATGACACTAAGAATTGTCATGTAATAGCCAATTTTCATCCCAAAAAGACTTTGGTGACGAAATGTTATCGTCACAGAGATTGTCACTATATGTGCATAGCAAAGGTATATTTGGATAAATTTTGATATCGTCACTAAATATTGTACCTATGGTGACGATAAGTACCATTGTCACTATAGTTTCATACTTTTTGTGATGCCAGATTCGTCACAATGGTATGAAAATTTGTCATCTTAAACTGTATTCGTCATTAAAAGTTAGTGTATTCATTGACAGAATCAGCTTTTAGTGAATTTATTGACACTAGACGCTTATTAATAATAACGAAACAATTTGTCATAAAAAATAATAATTTTCAATGACAATATTTCATAAATTTATTTATACTATTCTGGACATACCATCATACCATTATGGAGACATTGAATTACAGATTTAGAACAAAACTACAATTTGTCATTGTTTTATATCTCAGAGTAAAAATACAGCATAACAAAAGATATACTGCCGCTCAATGTATATAGGCGGCTAAAAATATGCACATCCTACCCTTCTTTTCATTGCTGGGACCTAAAAGGGAAAGAAAAAGAACAAGCGGATAATATTCCTAATAAATAACCTTGGACTGGAGTTGAAAATACAGAATCACATGAAGCCTCTCCACAACATTAATCTCTGCAACCTCATAAATGAACATATGCAACTAAGGAATAAATGAGATAGCAATCTAAGTAAAGACAAACATAATCAAGGATCAACTTATTAAGCTCTTTCTCGATGTCCACATACTCAAAATTATTGCAATCATCAGCCAAAAGCTGTCTGACCTGATCCACAAGCAAAAGATAAGTCATTATACATAATATCTGGCAGCACATAAATAAACCAGAAAAAATTTTATATTTGTTATACACGCAAATGGAAAATAAAAAGAAATTAAAATGAGAAATCTACATCACCATGCATTTTGGACTGATGTTCAAGGATCCACTCTAACAACAAATTACTTGACATTGTCAAAATGAACCGATATGGGGATCACTTGGCTGCTTTCCTTTCTCTATCAAAGCGGTAACTTGGCTCGGCAATCCCATGTTGGAAATCGACAATGAAGTTCGGAAAAGCATGAATCACATAGCAGGGTTAAGTCCTCTACAAGCGGTGACTAAAAATTCATTTATGAGTTACATATTTAAAAAAGACTCATGATAATGCTACATTAATTAAGACTAAGAGGATGATAAAGATTAGCTCCAAAACTAACATGTATCAAATATTTACCATAACTGCCTCCAAAATTCTGCTAAATTCTTCTTTATCCTCATTTTTACTGATGTATGGCACAAAGCTACATCTATCTTTTGTGGACAATCTGTTTCTTTGACAAATAATTCAAGAAACCGTGAAAGATCAATTTCCAAACAAGACTAGCAAAAGTTCATTTAAAAATGGAACAGGTGCAGAAAATTCACTGCTCCAGATGTAACAAATTCAAAATCTCATTTTTCAAATATATCTTTGAATCCCACTAATATAAGGCAAATTATGTATTACCACTTAATTAGTTACGGGTGAAAGCATGAGCACAATAAGTAGTTAAAATGGATACCTGCTGAATGACGTAAGGAACTTGGTTAAGCCCATATTTAATTACAATGGCCTTCTTTGAATCTACAAACTTCCCTTCAGCTTTAGCTCATGCCCTAGATGAAACCTTTCCTTCTTAGCTGCCTTATTCTCAGGTCTGTTCTCGAGCAACAACTTGATGAGTTATGTTGCTATGATGCAAAACAATAATGAAAAGTCAAACATCTAGGTTATAACTTCATGGCATAGTGACATGTCAACATTAGGGCAGCATATCCTTTTTTCTAAAATGCAAAAGGGTAATATAAACAAAAATTTGATTTCAAGTAGCAACTATAGCAAAAAAGTATTTGAAAAGGCTACATAACAAAAATGAACAAATACAAGGTGTTATATTTAACTTTTTAAAAACAATTATTTATCTGTTTGTCAAATAGTTTTCAAAGCTTAAAAAAGTAAATAATAATTTTTTTTTCAAAAGTACTTTTTTCAAATATAATACTAAATGGAGCATAAACTGCTTGAATATTATTTAAAATCAGTTTATATCTATGAACAATATTCACATTTATGATTTACATATTTCATGCAAAATATATGCATGATAATACAATGATAATCTTAGAAAAAGACAAAAAATAAATAGAGAAGAAAAAGAAATGGAAAGGATGACATGGTAGCCAATCCCCTTTCCTCCCTAAAGTGTTAATCTACGTACTTTCCATGCTAAGTTGATAGGGACGATTACTATACAACTTAAAAGCTATTCCAAACTAATTAAGATACAAAGCAATTCATTCTCATATATCTTTTGTGATATTAACTTCTACTTAATTTGTTTTCTTTTCTTAAAACTTGCAAGAAGTTCCCAATCTTTGCTTTCGACCCGTGCAGTCTGTGTCTTGAAAAACCTCAGGCAAAAGCTTCTCAAAGCTCTCCAAAAACAATTCCCATTCACTTTTGCTCATATCTCCAAGAGAAATTCCTTCAATTTCACAATTGTAATTTTGTATTGAATAACTAATGCTTCTTGTTAATCCTCCCAATTTGATACCATCATCGTTCTCTTCGTTGTACTCACCATTTTCTTCAATTGCCACTGTTTCTTTGTTGCCATCGCCATTGTTTTCCTCGCACGATGGAGATAATGTCGAATTTTGCAACTTAGGCATTGATCTCGCAGATGAAATTCTTGGAGTTTTAATCATAGGAGGAGATAAGAGTTGAGGGAGATTACCCAAGTCATTGCTATTCGAATCATTTTCATTTTCATCATCAAATTGAAAAATAGTACTCTCTTCTTCTTCATCTTCTTCCTTCTCTTCTCTAGTTTGCTCATTTTTCTCACTATTACCTTCCTTGTTATCATCATACTCATCTTCATAGTCATCTTTGTTCGCTGCATTAAAAACGTTAGCCTTCGTTTTTGCACAAAGGTTCTCTAAAATGCTCGAACTTTCCTCTCCACCACAGAACTCCCTTGTCATCATTTTGCCTATATCGGCGAGGCAAAGCCCCGCAGAAGCAGCTTGTTTCAAGAAAAGAGTACAAATAATCAGAACTCGGATTGAAGATTCCTTTAAAGATGGAAGCTCATTTCTTAAAATATCTGCATCTTTGAAAGGATCAAGATTTGATATATAATCTAATTCAGACTCTGAAAAGGGAATCGAAGCCTGAGGCCAATGCAACCACTCAAAATAAGGATTATCAATCCATTCAGGTAGGCAAAGCCCATGGTCTATAGGCACGAGCTCAGCTATCCCAGTGTAGGTTCCATCTTGATCATTCTTCTTAACAAGTATATTCCCAGCATGCCTATCAAGATTTAGGACTCTTGCATCAAATATTCCAATTTGATGAACTGATGCTACTGAAAAGCTAGAAAAGCCTAATTCCCCAGCATCATAATCATGAGCTACAAATCTTTGGAGTGAAGCAATCTTATAGGGTGGAGGTAAAGTAGCAGAACTAGTGTTTGAACCATTTTCATTGTTAATATTATGGAATCCAACATGAGCTATTTTGACTAAAGCTGTAGGAGGAACACCAGCAAAACCACCGTGATCAAGCAAATAAGCAGCTAATTCGCGAATCCCAGTTCCGCCAACTTTAATGGAGCGCTTCATGCCTGGTTGGCCTAGCATCATTCCACCAAAACCTTTTGGGTTATTATAGGCTAAAGGCTCTTCGTCAATTGGCTTTGCAATAGCAATATTATCATCGTTCCTGTTGATAGAATTCAGATCCTCAAATATCATTTATTTATTTGCACAATTAGGAATGCCTAATAAGACTTTTTTTATATAGGTATCTCTAAAAATAATAAATTGACAACTTTAACCCTATATAAAATAAGGAAAATAACAAAAACAAATCCTGAATTTACTTAAATTTTATCATTATATCCAATTTTAAAATTATTTTATTTAAATTATATGAATTTTCATTTTTAAAACATATATTATTGGATTCGTCTCCAAACATAGTTGGTGCTTGTTAAAATTGTGCCTCAACTGCAAATGCAGTTTTTTGAAATAATAAATTAGGATATGATTTGATTCAAGTCATGATATGATTTGATTCATTAGTAAATTTTAGGAATTAAATTTGATTATGTTATCTTTAGAATTTGAAAGGATTATGTTACCGATTTTATGCTTTTTTAGTTTATGATTTTGATGTATAAATAAGTGATATTAATGAATGAAAATTATGAGTTTCTTCCATTACAATCTATATACCATATTCATGCTAAAAAAATACCAACAAAGTGATATCAGAGCCATCTTCTTATAGGTTTGTGACAATAAAAATATGGGAAGGCAAATTATCAAGCTTTGATCATTGGAGAAGATGATATGCAAAAATCAACAAGATAAAGCCAAAAGTGCAGGAGGAGAATCATACTAAAAAATAAGCTCAACAAAATTATGGCCATACTAAAAAACAAAAAAAAAAAAAAATTCATGCCCATGCCTATAACAAAAATGTCATACCTATGCTCCATAATCACGTCCATGCTCATACAAACAAAACTATGTCAATGTCTATGCCTATGATAACAAAAAATATGTCATACCTATGTCTATTAACCATACCTATGTCTCATAACCATGAACCATAAAAAAGTCATATGTCTATAATTAAGTCATGCGAAAAAATAGCAATTGATGCAAGGTGTTAGATTTGTGTCTCAAATGCAGTTTTTTGGAATAATAAATTAGGATATAATTTGATTCAAGTCATGATATAATTTAATTCATTAGCAAATGTTTAGGAATCAAATTTGATTATGTTATCTCTAAAATTTGATAGGATTATGTTGTTGATTTTATGTTTTTTTAGTTAATGATTTTGATGTATAAATAAGTGATATTGATGAATAAAAATTATGAGTTTCTTTCATCTCATTCTATATATTATACTCTTAAAAAAAACCGACGCTAACATGGATTGACTAAATAAATATAACTAAACGACTAATTAAAATTGATTAGTAGTCAATGGATGTCAGTGTCAGTAGATCTAAAGACAGATTTAATGATACTAAAACTATAATTTATTTTAAAAATAAAAATTCATATAATTTAAATAGAATAATTTTAGAATTGGATGTAACTGTGTAAAATTTGATAATATTCTAGATTTTTTGTGTTATTTTCCCTATAAAATATACTAGCCCAGCACAAAAATTAATTGTATTTCACATATGTAGTACTTCCATACATAAACGTATTCCTTATTACCTGTTGCGCAACAAGTAAGCGCCGCCTAGTCCGCTTAGCACTGGCAAAGGTTCCACATTAGAAGCCATAGCAATGGCAACCTCAACAACAAGAGCATGCGCTTTAGGTGCTCCATGGCCAGCAAGAATCTCAATTCTTGGGTTGGCATCATTAATGTCTTCTTCCAATCGACTGGTCAGATGAGAAAAGCATGGGGTGGAAAAGCTTCGATGAACATTAGAAACTTCAAAGGCTTGTTTTAAGGAGTGAGTAAGATTAGTTTGGTTAGGTTCAAGAATGTTACAGTCGAAATGAGCAAACGATTGGAGTCTGCATCTTTGAGATCGACTAAATGGCTTGAATCCATGATGTTGATCTATGGCTACTGCCATTTTCGGGTAATCTCGTGCAGAAGACGATAACAATAGTGCATGCCAAGGGCACTTCTTAGAATATCCCCTGTGATTTGTTCTTCCACCAGCGATTCACAATCATATTTCTGAAGACATAAGAACCCACAATTAATTAAGGATTAGTTACCAAAAAAAAAAACCAAACTATAGCGTTTTAACAATTTTTAACATTAACTATAAAAATTTGCATAGAAACATATTAACTTTTTTTTTCAAAAATAACTTCTGCCAAAGGCAGCGACTCTTATCTAATATGTAAACCGGAGTCATACATGGCAGAAACGTTTATAGTTAAATTTTTTTTTTTTAAAAAGAGGTGAGTCATAGCCAACTCATCAAATTAAAACAGTGCGTTTTGCGATATCCTCGTCTTTCTTTCTTTCTTCGCCAGCCTTCTTCTTCATGCTCATATTCTATGCATCTGACCCATATATATCCATGTCTAGCCTCTATAACTATCCCTCTCTTTCTCTCTTCACTCTAGAGCAACCTTCCTAAAACTGTAACTCAAATATTAGCATTTCATTTTTTATTTAACTTTGGATTACTTCTTTGTACTTTTTTTTAGATAATTTTCCGTATCTTTTTTGTTGTTTAATAGAAATCACATTCTCAACGAGTGACTACAATCCTCTCATTCCTTCCCCACAATCGAATCCCAGAAGTTATGATCACTTACAGATATAAGAACCTAAAGATTAAGCTCTTCAGGTTCCAAGAGCATGTCGGCGTTGGGGTTCTAGAAGAACATGAATTCAGGTTGTTCATCGACAATAGAATTATGAAGGCCAAAGCAGTCCTCACTCTTTTGTGGAAGTTGATTTGGTCAACATTGACACCGTTTTGCTTCAAGATCCCGGGAAGCATGTGTTTGAACTCGTCATCCTCGAGTTTGCTGACAAAGGCGGCCTTCCCGCTAAGTCTACCCACTGCAACCACGATGTTTGTTGGGGCACTGCCGTGAGCTTTCAACAAATCGGGGCATCAACTAGGGAAATACCGGAAAGGACTCTGACTTGTAATTGATGGATGGGGTGGGGATTTGCTTAGGATTTAGGTTGATTCAGATGGGTCTTCTATTTTCTTTGGTGAATGATTCAGATGACTTTTCGATTTCAGATTTTCAATTACTTAAACGTACCGTTTTGCCCTCAAGCCTATTTGTTGATATATTTTTTTTTAAATATTGTGCTTCCGCAGCCACGTAGAATTTAAATATACACATCAGATAAGAGCATCGTATTTGGGTGGCGGAAATTATTTTTTGAAAAAAAAAAAACTGAATTAATGTATTTCTATGTAAATTTTTATAGTTTGTGTTAAAATTGTTATAACACTAATAGTTTGAATTTTTTTGGTGATTAATCCATTAATTAATTACTTCAAACTATTAGTGTATAGAATTTGAATATTCCGTGTATAGAATCAAATAAAAATTCCCAATTACAAAAATTTTGTAACATTAACATTATGTAATAAGTGACTTTCAAAGTTGAATTTTATCAAGAAGCAGACTGAAGTGAGGATACCAATGTACCGAAAATGAAATGGAAATTAGAAGAAATTTGCCATGAAAATAAACAAGTAGAATAGAAATAAAAAGGCAATTGAGAGGGGGCAAAAAAAAAAAAAAAGAAAGAACGTAGGATAAGTTTATTCTTACACAATGTGACATTCAGTTGGCAAAACTGAAGTATTAGACTCATTTCCTTTTATGCTAAATACAACTCAGAAATTACCTACAATGATAATGGATGAGAAAAAAAAAAAAAAAAAAAAAAGAAATGTTCAAATTAAGGAAAAAAAATAAGGAGAAATAATCACTAAAAAATATAGATCAGATTAAGGGATGACTTGATTGATATTAAGAGAAATTTTTAAATAGATTCAGTATATTAAATCAATTCAATTATATAATAATATGTATTTAATTATTTTATTTTTATTGATCGATATAAAGACAATATACATACATATTATTATGTGATTGAATTGGTTTACTAATGATATGACAAACTGAATCTACCAAAGCATTATTTTAATATTCTTATTTGTAAGAATTGATGGAATTCTAGCAAAGCATTATTTTAATATTCTTATTTGTAAGAAACGATGGAATTCTCGGATTTGAACATTTTTACTAACGTCCACCGGTATTGATGGAGTTTAACACATTATTTATATATGGTGAGTGTGACTATTCCCACGGGATATCCTAATGAACCAGAAAATGAAAAATATGGATTACCTATTAATCTCTCGCTCCTCTGCACATAAACCGCTACAACTTAATTTCTGCAGATTAACTAAAAGAATCTGCTGTATCACAAAAAAAATAAAAAATAAAAAAATCTGTTAAATAAACACTTCATCATAATCTTCGATTCTTATAACAATAAGAAATGAAAGTAAAATTGAGGAAAAAAATATGAAGAAGCATGGAAATGAAAAAAGATACATACATGACATACCCTGAACGCTGACTAAGGCATTCAGGGAAGACGACAAGCAAAGGGAGTGCGAGAGAACCAAACCATCCGTCGCCGGAAAATCTCTTAAAAACCTCTCACCATCACTCCCTCCACCCTCTCTCACTTTTTATCTTTTATTATTAAAAAAAGATAAATGTTTTTTCTGCCCTTTAACCAAGCCCCACCCCCTTTCCTCTTTTCCTTTTTTAAAATTTAGTTACTCCCCTCCCTCCTATTTTTCTGCCTACATTTAAAATTTTGTTTCTATTTTTAAATATTAGAAACATAGCCAATGAAAACTTGCCATGTAAGCATAAATGCATATGTCACACACACATGGAAATTATTTATTGGCTTTGAAAATTTTACAATGCCTTTGATCTGTTATATTTTCTATAATTGGAGATTTGGGTATTGCATAAAACAATTTTAAGCCTATGAAAAGTAAAGACTTTGCTGTCTTTTGGTTTTCATTTTGACCATTATGTTGGGATCCACTCTTTTCGGTGGATTTCTCTTAAGAAAATTTTCTTTTTTTAATTAAAAAATAAAAAATTAATAATCCCAAACATTTTATCTTTTACATTTTTTTTAGTAATTTATATCTCCTTTTTTGGTACAAATTTAATACATAATATAATAAAAAATGTCACAAAATGATGATAAAAAAATTAAATAAATGATATTCCCTCCACCACAAAAAAAAAGTTTCATTTTTTTTTAATTCTAAAATGTAGTTTTTACTTACTATTTTTTATATCATGAATATTTTAATTATGAATTTTCTCTCATAGCCATATTTAATTTTTTTTATAAAAATCAACAATATTTTTTAATAAAAATTAATTCATGTGGTATTTGTTTTTGGTTTAATATTTGCTATTTGTCAAATTTATTGATCACAACTTAAATTTTTTTCATCTTTCCTTTAATATAATAAAAGGTATACTAAGAAAATAATTGAAAAAATTTTGTAATATGACTACAATATATAATTTTTCTCAATCTATATATGAAAATAGAAGTGAGACTATAAATTTTATTTTTTTGACTAATTAATTTCACGTTACTGAATTTTAACTTGCCGCAATTAATATTAAATTTAATTTTCGTTGTAAAAAGGTGGCAGAACAATTTTTTTTCATAAAAATAACTTTTGACAAGTTTGGTTGAGTTAGTAGAAAATTTGATGTGATGCCGGATTTTGTCAACTCATGTTGCCCAAACAATCACCAAGAAAAGGAGAATGAATTGGTGGAAAATTAAAATTTTAGTACACACAAAGATGATGAAAAAAATAGAGAAGAGAGAGACACATAAATTTTATAGAGGTTTGGATGTTAACTAGTTCTACTTCTCTCCCAATTTCATTTGGGTATTCACTAATATAGCCTTTAGATTGTAAGTATAGTTTTACCTAACTCACTTCCAACTATGGTATTTTCACAGGGCTAATACTCAACCCAAAATTCATTTGTATTTTAATGGTTCACACAACAATCAATTCCTTGTAATTTGGCTCAAACACTACCTAATTACAAGACAAACCCAAGTGTTTAAGGCTAATACTTAAACCCTTATAAGAATTAATGAAAGAAAGATGAAAAATCAATTTGCAAGAGTTTTGGCACAATCAAAGTAGTTGGATTAATTAAATGGCCTTTTGGTAGGGTATTTATAATGATTTCCCACCAAATAGTCGTTACAAATGAGTGTCATAACTCTTTCTAATGTTCTCTTACAAGTGCATTTAATGCTGCCTATAGATAAGGTTTTTCGGTCGGAAAATAGCCTAACTTGACACATGGCAACATCTGGTTGACTGAAGGATCCAACGGCTTGTTCTTATATGAATTTTCCGGTCAAGACTCAAGGTTTTCCAATTGGGACTTACTCGATGCTGCTTGTTTCAAGGGACTTTTGTACTATTGGCTTCAAGTCTCTCTCAGTCGGGACACCCTTTCCCGGTCGGGACCTTAGTCAATCAATGTTGGTTTTTTTGACTTTTTAGATGATATGACACAATTTGGTTAGGGCTGTTAGAGTAGTGCTCTAAATGCAATTACTTTTAGCAGTTATTGTACATATTTATTTAATTAATAAAAGACATTTTCATTAATTTAGTATCCATTTGTTATATGAATTGATAGTGATCTTAAATCGATTAAAGAAATCCTTGATACATAACATAGTATGAAGGAAATCATAATGAGATCATGATATTGAGATTCTTATCATTTGTAATTATATTAGTATCTAAATTATCCTTAGTCATAGGATTAATGAGACGGAATATTATTAATCTGGATAGACTAGCATATGTTATATTCTTTGATTGGATTAAGTAGTAGATCTCATAATCTATATGCATGAGATGTTTAGAGTTAACATGTGGATGTTTGTTAAGAGTAGCCAAGTGCATTGGATGACCTTCTACGAGACAATTATATGGATATTCTATTGAAATGTCATTGATAGTCTCATCATAGCAATGGTGTAAGTATCCTTAGACTTGAGGTACTCAAGGATATCTTGGATACTGATTCTATACTTTGACTCTATTTCTTGTTATCTCATAGAAGTTGCTCATAGGGTGGTGATTGGGTACAGTTTAAGGTATTCGAAGGTAATTGGGTAGCTAACAAAGGATTTACAACTCCGAATAGAGAGAGTGTATACCCATGGCCACTTATCAAGATATTACTTAGGAATCTCTAGCCAAAGTTGAAATTTCATGAAAATGGTCTTCAATGATATATCTAATAGATTAATGAGTCTCAATGACAAGATCCAACATTACTTAGGCTAGGTGTGACATTGTCAGTCTAACGGGAGTTGAGACATTGTACATACTCTGAACCGAGTGGGATATAGAATGGTGAAAGGATAAATTGCATAGAAATTATCTATGGAAAGGTTCGTAGTCAAATCAGTGACTTTCTAGTTAATTGGGGGTCATGATGTGTTGCTAAATACTGCTCATGACTTGCATAAATTATTTGATAATTTAAGTGGCCAATATAACTAGGAATCGAATAGGTCACACACTTTAGAGATGTGAAAATTGAGTAAAATGGCATTGAATGGTACCAAAAATATAAAAGAATTATTTCAAGTTGGTTTGTGATACGATCGCAGGGAAAAATTGCTTGGGACAGTTGACAGACCTGTACGGGCTTGCGTGGGCCCGCTGGCTTGGTAGGCCAACTGGGCCTACCCAGCAGGCCCAAGTGGGTGCGCGGAGCAGCTCGTAATGGCCATTAAGCCACATAACTCTCATTTTCTCCTCTCTTAATTTTTTCTCTATGAAACTGATATTTTTTTAGATCTAAAAAACCCCAAAAGACAGAAAATAAATAAGAAAAGAGTTAATTTTTCTCTCAAAAGCACATACATCATTGCTAGCACTTTGAGGTGTTATCAAGTCATCTCCCTAGTGGTTTCATTCCTTTTTCTTCGCGTGAATATTGTCAGAGACAATCCTAGATTGTATTATTGTGGTTTGCTACAATCCAACAAGCGAGAAATTAAAGAAAATTAAGAAATTATAAAGGTATAATTTTTGAATTTTACTTTTTTAAATTAGTTTTAATTGGCAGAAGTAAAATCCTTTGATTCGGGTTTTGAAAAATTTTATTTTCCGCTGCATAATATGTATTTGATATATGCTCAAAACTCTTCATTGGTATTAGAGCCACCATGTGACCATTAAAATTAATTTTAATTTAAGATGCAATAGGATTGCATGATTTTGATGATTTTGGATATTTTGATTTTTAAAATTAAAATTAATTTGTAAATTTTTTTTTACATATTTTTCTTTATATGATCTACTCATGAGATGATTGAGGATGATTATATTGATTGAAAAATGATTTGAATATGATTCAAATAATTAATTTTGAATTTATTACAAAATTGTTGAAAATTGTATTGTTGATGAACATGTGATTTTGTTTGGCTTAATTGTTAGGGCTGTTCATATTTTTCTTATAATTTGATTATGGAAACATTATTTTGATACAGTGAGAATGTGTTTAAGTTTCTGGAAGTGTCCAATAATTAATTAAAAATTATTTTAATTAATTTTTCAAATAAACATCGAAACGGACCTATTTTGGGTATCCGGTGGGACTATTTTGTTTGATTTTTTTGTATGTGAATATTTCATTTCCAACACCTTGAAATATTTTTATGTGATTAAAAATATATTCTTTTGATGTTAGATGCATGCAAATCAATTTGCTCGAATTTAAATTTCCAAATTAATTCTAGATAATAAATAAATCGTTTTGAGCCTCTTATGTGTTGGTTCGTTTGTCTTAATGATTTTGGCTTGTGCCAAAATTATTTTGATAGACTTGAGCTAACTTAAGGATGCTTAGAATGGTGATTTAAAGTTTTGGAAATTTTTGGAATTTTTGGACATTAATTTTGAATAAATTTAAGTTGAACAAATGATATATATAGTATGACTAGAAAGTAGTATGTATGTTAAAATTAAATTGTTTAATTTTTGACATCATAATAATTTGATTTTAAGGTGAATTAATTTTTAATCAATTATGGAAATATGGAATTTAATTTAATTTGATTAATTATTAAATTTCACATTAAATTGACATACAAAATTAAATTGATCAAAACAACAAAAGTATGCATTTTCAGTTCAAATGTTGAATCAACTTTCAATTTTGTAATCCAAAATTATCACTACCTATTTTGTTTTAATTTTATGCATTAGAGAATGCATGCTAGGGGTGTATGGAAAACATGATGGATGATTATGGACTTAGGCGCAATGTGATTGAGCATGCATGAATTTTATTTTATGGCAAATAGGGCCTGCGTGTTCCTACCTCTCTTTTCTTATATATTTCTTTTCTCATTTTACTCCCCTCAAATGTAAATTGAGGTTTTCTATTTTTGAAATATGTAATTAGATTACATAGGATTAGGATAGAATGGAGATGCAAAGAAGATGGTGCTATAAACAATAAGACTTAGAAGTAGGAATTTGATTTATATTTTTGGATTGTAATTCATGCATATACCTAGGTAAGACCTAGTCAATCTCTCTTTGGCTCAAGAGATTGATTTTAGTATGTTTATAATCATGTCATATAGTTAATGTAACTATCTTTATATATCCATATAATGAATGTATGATATATAAAAGCACGCAATAATAATAATATGATAAGACTAATTTAACAAAATCCCTCACTAAATAAACAATTATATCTGATGTCTTCCATTAATGTGGAGAGAACAAGAGTTCTTCTAGAGTTAGAATTGTTGAGTTGCCTCGAGCTCACTCTATAAGAATATATTCGAACCATTGAAATTAGATTTCATGATTAATGGGTTGGACTTAACCAATATAATTGATTTGTTGGATTTGCGCCAAGATCAATGAGTATTGGAGGTGAAGTTGGGTAAGTTTACATGAGATGTGCACATATCAAGAGTTGATAGCCCAATGTGTGTGCACACATCAATTAGTTGATTGCACAATATTTGATAGTTGCATGGAAATACAATTGGTATGGATCAGATACCTACCAACTAAATTAAGGATGGTTTGTTGAGTTGTCTCAAGGTCATTCTTAGCCAATTAGATATCAACCCATTAGGAGAACTTCTATATAGGTTCTCTTGGGTTCATAATGAGGGCTATGGACTCGCAATAAAATAGTGAAATTTATAATGCAATTTATTAAAGACCTAATAATCATGCATTTTCACGTACATTCTAACATATTCTTTTTACATCTAGGTTGCTAGAATCTCCATCATGGGATCGAGTGTGAATTTGCGATCATTAATGGAGTCAAACAAGTACACTGGACCTAACTTTTTAGACTGGCTTAGGAATTTGAGAATAGTTCTCAAATCCAAGAAAATTGGTTATGTCCTAGATGAAGGGTTTCCCAATCCCCCTGCTGTTGATGCTTCTGAAGATGTTCAAAAGGCATACAAAAAGCATCTCAAAGACAGTGAGATGGCAAGTTGTATTATGCTTGCCACTATGTTGGTTGAGTTGCAAAAGCAACACGAGGCTATGGATGCTCACACCATAGTCTTCCATCTAAGAGAGCTATTTGATGAGCAAGTATGATTTGAAAGGTTTGAGATCTCAAGGCTGCTCTTCCGCTCTAAGATGGTTGAGGGGACTTCTCTAATGCAATATGCATTGAAGATGAATGACTATATTAAGAGGTTGGCCACCTTGGGTTTTGTGATGGATCATGAATTAAGTATTGACTTAATTCTAACTAGTTTGACTGACACTTATGCACATTTTGTGCTTAATTATAGGATGAACCAAATATCCATCACTATTCCTGAGCTGATCAACATGCTTAAGATAGTTGAGCCATCTGTTAAGAAGCACAGTAAGGCTGTGATGTTAATGGACTCTTCTGGTTTCAAAAAGAAGAACTTGAAGAAGAAAAAGCAGTCCATAAAGCCTAAGGGAGGCTTGGCCAAGAAGAAGGCCAAATAGACTGCCCCAAAAGGGACTTGCTTCCATTGTGGCAAGGATGGTCATTGGAAGAGGAACTGCAAGGCCTACTTGTTGGGTTTTGATCATGTATCACATACATATAACGCAGCGGAAAATAAAATTTTCAAAACCCGAATCAAAGGATTATACATGTGCCAATTAAAACTAATTTAACCAAAGAAAATTCAGAATTTATACCTTTATAATTTCT